>CM055274.1:27842675-27865485 GCA_029237695.1 Conchocele bisecta
TTTACACCGGTGTCGATGTGCGAGGATATGTGCAATTAATTTTGCGTGGTAGGAACAGCATGCCAACCTCAGCTTGGCGTTGTCAATAGATACGAAAGCTGTAGCAGATGATGATGACATCATGTTGTATTTTGACCAAATTCTCGGAATTTTCTTCTGGCATTCTTGTACGAACACCGAGAAATGGAGGCTCGATTCCTTTATTTTTCAAACTGGCAAGATTTGCTCTCATAAATAAAAGGTTAGTGTCTTTTTTTTAATGATGAAATCCAGCAAGCAGTTCGATGCTAGAAAAATGTTGAAAATCTGACCGCACGTGACATTTTAACATTGCAACCCTGCATTCAATTCTTGATGTATGGCTATTACTTCATTATAGGACAGAAATTCAAAAATATAAAGATGGGACATTGCTAAATTTTGCTGAAAAATGATTTTATGCCAAAAAATAAGAGTTTTAGGGTGTTTAAATAGGTGTAAAAGTTGGGCAGGTTAGTTGTCGTCTTATTTTCCACTGGATGGCGCGTATGTCGTACTTTGGAATCTCTCCAAACCGGAAACCCTGGGAGGTCCCCAGGGTGTCCGGTTTAGGGAGGTTTCACTGCAAATCAGGTATTTGATCAGTCGGAGCCATACTGGTGTGCTATGCGATCATGAACAGGCATTATCACATGACATAAATGATCTAGAACGGTATCAAATAAGATAACATAACTTTTCTTGGTGTCCGGTTTAGAGAGGTTCCATTGTACGTCGAAATACCAATATGATATCTATATTTTTTAGTTTCCAAAATCAACAATAAAGTAGATGTATAACATAGCATTACCCCACCCACTACATTTACATGGGATGCCATTATAGTGGCCTCGTATTTATTTTATTATTCATTAATTAATGTGATTTTACATTTATTGTGAGTAACCAGAAACTATTTACAGTAAATACATATAACCTTCCACTTTCCTGTGAAGATGGTACTACAAACACGAAAGATGCTCCCTTGACAGACATGAATGACCGAGAAGCAGTAGAATATTGTCTATCAGACCAACTAGACGAAATCTGCCCACTAGGAGTCGGAGAACAAAATGTTCATTGCACAACTAGTACAGCGAGCATACTTGAGTACACAGTAAATGAAGTCGTGGAGAAAACAACTGCTGCGAAAACTATAGTAGTAGAAACACAATCAGATGATTCAGTAGTGGAAAATGTCACCACAAATCTAGAAACGTTTGCTGAAACTCAAATAAGTGACAACACTGTATAATGTGAACAATGTGTGACCGATATAGAGATGCCCAAGAGCAGGACAATGTAGGTGATGAGAGCCAAAGTGACTTGGATAGTATAGCATGTATTATCGACATATTAGTTGATGGTGAAATTGAGTTGAAAGAAGCATGCAGCAATCCAATATTTGACAAGGTAAAACACAATCTAGCTGAAAGCAAGCAAAAACTTTATAAATCACGAACATCGAAACTATGGCTACAGTATATCGAAATGATTGCCAATCTTCGACAGTTTATCAAAGCAGAACGGATAGGCTATTGTGAGCTTCATTTGCACTCACTCTCAGAAATGCTTCCATAATTCGCAGCATCAGGACATTGCTTATATACCAAGTGTGTATGCTTGTACTTGCAAAACATGGCTAAGTTAGCGACCACACATCCAAGCGTACATGCATTATTCCAAGCAGGTTATCATGTGATAAGAAGGAGCGATAGGTACTGGGCCGGTTTGTCCACTGATTTAGTGATAGAGCAAGTGTTAATGCGAAGTTTGAAAACATCCGGCGGCCTAACACGAGGAAGGGGCATGACCGAGACTCAAAGAACAATTTGACTACTATCAATGCCGGCTTGTGCTGATGTAAATGAATCAATGGAGGAATTCAGTGGCACTTCATACATCTACAGTGAACAGCATAAAGACTGTAGCCAGGCGAGGATAGCAAAGGACTCTGCTGACATGAACGACATCGCAATATTCCTTGAATCTAGGAACCCATTTGGAGATGATCCATCTTTGCACAGTATATCTACTGGGTTGAATGCTGTTGAAACAGTAAATGTAGACAGTGCAAGGCATGTCGGAGAAAATATTGTCAGATCAATGCAAGGCTGCTTTATCAATGAGTTTGTGTTTAAGAAGAAAGAGCAAACGATCACTCTCAATGATAGACATTGCTTGAACATAGATGATGATGTAGTGAAAGTGGATCCCCAGTTACTATTCCAGCGACTTATATCTGCTGTTGATGGGAACTCCAACGATGAATTAGCTGATGCATTTACATTCGAACTTGCTACACATCCCGCGTCACTGTTTGACGGTGATGGTAACATGAGGGCAGCGAATAAACCACAGCTAGCTGATGTCATATGGAATGAGTTTGAACTTCAACCTGCAACAGCCGAAGGACTCTGTCAGTATGTGTTAGATGGTGGTAACTTGCTACATCTACTACCATGGGAACGGAGGTCCTCCTACAAAGAAATAATAGACATGTATGTGAAATATGTAAGTCAGAAATATGGCACCGAGGCGATTGTTGTGTTTGATGGTTACAACACACTTCATCTGCGTCGAAATAGAGGTCAGGTTGGAAGAACAATCACATGTTCAATTGACTTGCCGCTAGAAATGAAAAAGGATGTATTTCTTGCAAATCCTGAAAACAAGCAAAAATTCATAAACTTGCTGAGGGAAAGCCTGTTAGCGAATGACATAACGGCCCTACATGCAGCAGGCGATGCGGACGTGCTGATAGTTCAAGCAGCTGTAGAGAACTCACGTAAAACAAGAACGGTAGTGGTTGCTGAAGACACCGACTTGTTAGTTCTGCTATGTTACCATGCATCCCTGAATGATAATCTTATATACTTTAATCCTGCACAACGGAAAGGTATGAAAACAACTGTAAAATTGTGGGACATAAATCAAACAAAGTCTGAGCTCGGTGTCGATCTCTGTAAAGACTTTGCTGTTTGTACATGCCATCTTAGGTTGCGACACAACCTCTCGTGTATTTGGATTGAGCAAAGGCGTGTCACTTAAGAAATACCGACATCATCAACAATTCCGCGAGTATATAGCTGTTTTCAGGAATGATGCGTGTGTGAGCGCGCATGATGTTGTTCAAGCCGGTGAGAAAGCGCTGACGATGTTATATGGTGGATCCATAAATGAAACAATTAACACATTAAGACTGAACACGTTCATGCAGAAGATTGCAGGGCGTGCAACTTTCGTGAAACCCGAAAATCTACCGCCAACCTCAGCAGCTACACGCTATCATTCCCTTCGAGAGTACCATCAGGTTCAGGTATGGAAGGGGAATGATGCTTTACCGCCTGAGAATTGGGGATGGAAGGTTAAGGATGAACAGTTGGTAGCGGTACAAACTGACAAGGAACCTGCTCCGGAACAGTTGATCAAAGTAGTTAGATGCAAATGTAAATCTGACTGTCGAACGTCCCGTTGCACGTGCCGAACACACGGAATAGCATGTTCGCAGATGTGTGCAGAATGTAAAGGCGACAGTTGTCTAAATGCGATGGCGATACACGGCTTAGGACTTGACGAAAACGAGAATCACTTAGATACATGTGATTCCGATATCGATATACTTATATAGCCCATAATTGGATGGATATGTCGAAAAAAAAAATGGGCATGACTGTGTAGACATATCAAACGTGAACTGTCCACTTGATCATTTACATAATAGGCATACTGTGGTGGTTTTATTGAAATAGCTAGATGTTTGGTGTTGCTTTTGCATATGCATGCTACATGCATACACCATATATTCAGGACACGTGTCCAGTACACATACGTATGATTGTGCGACACATGCTTACATGTAGTTACTACATGTAAGCACACAACCTTCACGACAATGAAGTTATGCAATAGAAAAAAAGGTCAATCGGATGTGTCACATTGAAATGACTATACAAGCCATTGCCTTCAAGTACATGTATGTGTTATCATACATGAACACGTGGTTATGTGTCTAATATCTTTCTTGTGTGAATGCTATATTGTTTGTCATATACATGTACTACATTTGTTTATTAATATGAGTCAGCTCTAAATTAACAAGTCCATGTCAGACCATTATTATGCCCCAGCATACGAAGTATGTCGAGGGGTATATAGTTATATCCTTTCCGCCTGGTCGTCCGTCCGTCCTCCGTCCGTAAGTCGAAAACATAACGCCAGGTGAAGGCTAATAATTTCCGTTTCCTTTCACGAAACTTGATACTTAACACATACATTGCTCTGATGGTCCTCCTCTATCATGCTGTACCAAATCCATCATCGTCTGACCCAGGTTAGACTCAATGTCAATGTCATAGACTTAGAAACTATTTGGTAGTCGGTAGAGGCGGCGGCCAGGGTATCCGTAAGCCCTAGCTCACTTGTTCTAGTTTGCATGTGTCAGGAAGACAGCATACTAGCTACCAGTATATGTTTGTTTTGATTTCTTCAATACACTGCCAGTGAAAGAATAATGTTAACATCTAATCGATTTGGAAATGCAGAATTCTGTGTATGTATTACACGTACAGTCAACAGTTGAAATTAGCAGAAATTCCTAATGCAAAAACAGGTGGGTGGGGTAATGTTTTGTTATATTTCATTCCAATTTCCATATAATGAATAATTTGTACCTGCTACATGTTTTGATATGCTTTGTAATACAATATATTCTGTAAACATGCCATCAAAACACAAGTAGAAGGTCCAGATACAGTGCAGTGTCGTTTTTGTCGAAATCATATGTAACAAAAAAGTAAAAAATGACATGTATATTGTAAATGCAAAAAAAATATAAAAGTACATTTTTTATTTTTGTAGACTTTTAGTATGTCATTCAGACATGTTTGTATAATACAAAAATGTAAAAAAAACTTTTGTTGCAATTTGTTTTGTGTTTTGCCATTTATGCTGCTAACTTGCCTGGACTATATGGCTATTACTTCATTATAGGACAGAAATTCAAAAAATATAAAGATGGCACATTGCTAAATTTTGCTGAAAAAGGATTTTATGCCAAAAAATAAGAGTTTTAGGGTGTTTAAATAGGTGTAAAAGTTGGGCAGGTTAGTTGTCGTCTTATTTTCCACTGGATGGCGCGTATGTCGTACTTTGCAACCTCTCCAAACCGGAAACCCTGGGAGGTCCCCAGGGTGTCCGGTTTAGGGAGGTTTCACTGAAAATTAGGTATTTGATCAGTCGGAGCCATACTGGTGTGCTATGCGATGAACAGGCATTATCACATGACATAAATGATCTAGAACGGTATCAAATAAGATAACATAACTTTTCTTGGTGTCCGGTTTAGAGAGGTTCCATTGTACGTCGAAATACCAATATGATACAGACAATGGCCTCTACATGCAGAAAATGACATTTTGTGGGTCGATGTTGACGTTTTGTGCTGTCGGCGTAACTCTAGACCCTAACACGAATGTTCTGGCTGTCACAGCCAGAACATTCGGGTTGCCAGACCACCCGTCAAACGGCCATGGAATTATTTGTGGCACCACTACGCGCCTGCATATGCCGTGCTTTTAATATCCGAGTTTCTTATGGGATCATATAAAATACTCATTTTGACATGTAAGATTATTTATCTACACGCGGTAGGATGATTCCGTATTTATATTTACTACATGTATTCCGTTTGCAGGGGCGCCGGAAGCATCATAAAATTGGTCCGGTGAATCTAGTGGGTGCACCCGCTACCCACCCAAAGTGTAAGTTGTTACCACTGAGTTGAACCGTCTCGCCGAAACGGTTAAACTGAGTGGTAACAACATACATTTCTGATGAGAAACGAGAAAAATAGCAGAAAAATATATTTACAATCCGTTTTTGTTTTACTTACATGTATGTGACTTCCAAATATGTGAACATTATTGATCCGGCAGTCGCCGGACCTGCCGGACCTGTTCCGACGCCGCTGGTTTGTACATGTATGTCTTCAAAATGTGTCTGATATCCGCGTATATTTTTATCCCGCGTGTATTTTAGGTGGAAACCGTAGGGGACAAGTACATGGCTGTAAGCGGCCTGCCGGAAGAATGTTCGGCGCATGCGCGCTGTATCGCCCACCTGGCGCTCGATCTGATGGACATATCGAAGGAGCTCAGAGACCCGAACTCCAGGCTCATAGAGGTATGCCTGGCGCGGGTGTACTACTGTCTGTCTCGTAAATCCTGCCCAAATGTTAAAGAAATAAAAAGAAAAAACATTTACTTTTTCACTAATATTAAGCAATTTCCCCATGTTAAATCACCCTTAGACATCTTCACTCATAGACATATGCACTTTCCGTCTAGTAACCGGTGCATATTTCTTGCCCGGTTACTAGACGCAATGTGTTTACATGTATGCAGTATCTTCTACATGTAGCTGAATAGGAATTAGTCAGGAATCCGGGGCCTACTGTCTGTTCCACATTTTTCTGCCAACGAACTTTTGGCTATTTAACAACATATTAAATCTAAAAAAATATTTAAATGTAAATACTTTTTCATCAATAACAAAAAAGTCACCCTCCCCAAAAAAAATGTTTGCTGAAATTCCATCAAATATTGATTTTATTGCGAAAAAACGAGTTTCCTATGGGAGGCTAAAAATAGATTTTTAAAATATTTTTTTATTTGTGGTCCGATTTTCAAAATCTAACTTTTGTTTTCTTATTTAAATCATTTCCATTTCCATCTATCTCGCCAGGTTTCGGAGTCAATTTCCAATGTTTTTAGTTTTTGGACCCTTCTGGTCACAATCCTCCTCCTCCCTTTTCCCCATGTTAAATTTCATCAAATAAAAATAATTGGGCAGAGTGACGTGACTATTTTGTTATTGATGCAAAAATACTTACATTTAAATATTTTTTAGATTTAATATGTTTAATAGCCAAAGGTTCGTCGGCAGCAAAACGTGGAACAGACAGTAGTTCGTCGTGAACGATTTTTCGCCGGATTGCAGCACCAGTGGTGTATATTTCCAGTAGCCTATTTCACCAGAATTGCAAAGTATACTTATCGTGCTAAGTACACATTGAGGGAGAATTTTTCAATTTCGGGATACATTTATTAATTTTTATTATACTAAGTTTATTGCATTATCACAACCATTTTGGCTGTGATAATGTAATAAATTGAGTATAATAATATTTTAATCATCAAATATATGCAGTCGTTAGTTCTATATGAAATTATGCATTTTGGGAAAACATAAATCATGACTCCTCCCTCAAACTATACTTAGCTAGATAAGTATGCTTAGCACTTTCGGTGAAATCGGCTACAGATCACGATCGGTGTACACTCGGGCGATGTGGTGACTGGGGTAATCGGTAAACGTATGCCCCGCTACTGTGTGTTCGGCAACGACGTCAACCTCACCAGCCGCATGGAGAGCACAGGAGTCCCCGGCAGGATCCACGTCTCACAGCACGCGTACAGGTCGGTACCATGTCCACTGGTGGACGGTCAACATCAAACTGACCACTCCATATATTTACAGTTCGCTCTTATTTCTAAGCCAATCGCTGGGCAGTATTATTAACGATTAACTGTTCGACAGGAAATAGAAAATCAATACTCGGATGGGACATTGCATTGTACACTTGGCTGAACTATACGTATGTTATTGCTCACATATTGGATTTTTCAGGAACTAAATGCTGCGGTCGCTAGCGCTCCCTCGCATTTAATTATTTAAAATTCCAATATGTGAACAATACCTTATGCATATAGTGGATCTTGCATGGGTGATGATTTAATATCGTGATATTTATTAAACGAGTTTACTGATTTCATAAGAAACGAGGCTATGCCGAGTTTAATAAATATCATATTAAAGGAACACACATGTTAGATTGTATTTATTACATTTCAGCCGGTAGTTTACAGAAATCTAACGGTGAATTACACCACTGGGCAGCAGTGGTTTACACCACTCTCGTGTTTACCATATATGGGGAAATGAAGTCAGTAACGTCACAATGACATTTTTCCATCAACACATAAAATCACGTTCTCAGACACACCCTCTGAATCGCGAGACAGTCGTCACTACGGCCCGCCTCCAGAAATTAATTCGCATAACTCTTGACCATATTTTCCGCTTGATTCGCTTTGCTTTTTTATGACTAATCATATGTGAAATGTAAGAAAATGTTTATTTAACCAGATGAACTACATTTGTCATTATCTTGAAATACTGTCCTCGTGATTGGGTCCTACCGCTAAACAAACTAGTTTTGCTACGCTCACTCATTTGTTTAGCGGAAGGACCCAATCACTCGTGCATTAAATAATCGGTATGTATTTCATAAGCTAGGAAGGTTTAATTGATTTGAAGCTGTACATATCACCCAGCATGTTTTCAGTGGGCTCATTTACATGTTTATTACACTAATGTATTATGATTTGTATTACACTGTGTTATCATACTGTCAAAGACCATTTGATGAAGTAGTAGAGGTTGCTCCAAAACAGGTTGTATATAGATTGAAGTCAGAAAAGATGCAGAAGTTTTACGTCAATGTTATAGAGAATAATAGGTTAGTGCCGTGAATGGGAAAACATATCTGGCAAGGCTCAGGAAACGGGATGGGCGAGGCTCTGCCGAGCACATCCCGTTTCCGTGCCGCGCTAGATATGTTTTCCCATTCACGGGACTAACCTACTATTCTATTTATCCCGTCAACACCTACAAATGGCTGTAGAATGCAAAAATAGTATTGACTGGATATCAAAAATGTTTCACGGCACCGTGTTTCACGGCACATACGCACTGTGTTGACGGGATAAATTTATTTTATGGTCACAACCGTTTTCAATAATATATTCAGGCGGCTATGACGTAGTTAATTGTTACATGACTGCCGTTGTTTGATACCGCTCACAGATGTGTCCAAACGTACAGCGCGTGTTGTTTGACCATGGTTGTCAGGCCCGTAGCCAGACCTGTTTGAAGGGGGGGGGGTCGTTTCGAAGGCCCAAGGGGCCTGAGGGCCTGAGGTATCTAGGGGGGTCTAAAAAAGTGGACCTCGAGGCTAAAAAAGTGGACCTCGAGGTTAAAAAAGTGGACCTCGAGGCTGGGGGAGGAGGGGGGGGGGGGGAGGGGGGGGGGGTCGTCCGACCGCTCCGACCCCCCCCCTGGCTACGGGCCTGATTGTAGACAATGCTCATTTCGGGGCCAAGCAAACACCTACGTAATGTATGTGTCTCATGATGTCACTAGAACGAGCCATTACGTCACCAGACCATCCAGGAATTAATGCTTCGCACAAGTGGCTAAATATAGCATGGCTTGTATGAGATTCATCACCTTATCAAATCACCCACGTGGACGTTTCCATTTTAGCTATCTCCGATCCAGGGCCTGTTCTGACTCCGATTTCTACTTCACGTACCGGGGCCCGGTCAAGATGAAAGGCAAGAGGGAGCCAATGGAATGCTGGTTTTTGTCTCGAAGATTGAGAGTCATTGACTAAGTGTCTATTTCACGTAACCACATGCTACAAATTAAAATACCGTTTTGTATACTACGATGGAACCCCCTGGAACAGCCACCTCTCTACAACACCACCCTTTCTGTTACAGCCGATATTCTACAGTGAAACCTCTCTAAACCGGACACCCTGGGGACATCACAGGATGTCCGGTTTAGAGAGGCTCCACTGTGCAACATGTATATAACTGCTTCAAGACACGTGTGGGTGCTTTGCGACCATGAACATACATTATATTCGGAGATAAATGGAAACGAAATATATCTAAATTAAGCACAACTAACTTGTCTCTGTGTAATGTTTAGAAAGGTTCGACTGTATAGCCTAAATGGGCAATTGCCTATATATTTAACCTCCCTACAACAGCCACCTCTCTACAACACAACACTCTCTATAACAGCCGATATTATATATCCAAAATGGGCAATGGCCTATATATTTAACTACAACAGCCACCTCTTTACAACAACACCCTCTCTATAACAGCCGATATTCTATATCCTAAATGGGCAATTGCCTAAACAGTCAAACCTGTGATAAAGACCACCCTGGAATAGCAATTCCCTGTCTATAGCAGCCACATTTTTTATTTTACAATTACTCAATTACCACATAAATGACTCTGCGAATAAAGACCACAAGTGTATATTTAACCTCCATACAACAGTCACCTCTTTAAAACAGCCAGTTGTGTGTCTTGTCATGGGAGCTGTTGTGGAGTGTTTGCACGGTAGTATACAGTGGGGTCAGCGTGTAAGTGCACACATGAACGAACACGACAGGTTGGAACCAACCTGTCGTGTTCGTTCGTGTGTGCACTGACACGCTGATCCCACTGTACATGTATATGTACGTGAGACAACCCATGTGATTATGCACCTAAAAGGATGTGCGATATCTCATGAAAGATTTATGAAATCTGCGATATTTTCCAAAAATGACATTGAAACTTGGCGAAATTTTCAAAGTAAATTTCAACATTTACAATGGTTACACTTTATAATATCTCGAAAATATTACTTTTTTCAGGTGACGCATTTAATTAGTAAATAAAACTTGCCTCATTTGCATACGAAAATATCCTGATACCACCTCGATTCACTATCAGTAAAACAAATGTTTATAAATTTATATTAAATGATTATATCTGTATAGCAGGCACTAGTATTTTAGACCTGGTGGAATAGTGACACAAGTATACGTATCATCGTAACCATAGCTCTTGCTGGGACGTTAAACCCACTCACTTTCCCTTTTTCCACGAAGTTTCTGTTCTATACTAGTCTTTATCCTGTTTACTGTCATAGACTGTGAAGAACAGGGGAGATAATGTGGTAATGCGTTTCCACAATTGCCGAGCCTGTATAGGAAGTAGATGTTGTACAATATTAGAATTGTAATATGAAATTAGAAAGCATTTGAAATGTGGCTGTGACTGGAGAAATGGGGCTTATGGGTTTTGCGATCAGTGCAGATCCAGATCAGACTGTTCATCCGCACAGTCTGATCAGGATATGCACTGTTCGCATTCAATCAATGAAATACCCATTATGATTCAAACTTACAGTTTGGATCCCAGATAGGCTTCATACGACTAAACTTCTTACGACTAAAATGTTCGTAAGTGCAAAATTATGATAGTCTGTAAATTTCAAATTAACAATGTTTTCTTTTAAACAATTATTGGATTTACATTTATTGAGCATAGGCTACATATGCAGCCTATGCTCAATAAATGTAAATCTATCATTTGAAATTTACAGACGATCTTAAATTTACACTTACGAACATTTTAGTCGTACGAAGTTTAGTGAAACGGGCCCCAGGAGTGCGCTAGAAGATCAACAGTTTGAATATCCACAAATGTCATACGCCACATTTTTAGGGTTGCAGAGATAACAGGTACCAGAAAAGTTTAACGCAAATCAGACTGACAGACAGACGGACGTTCCCACAAATGGATACTTATGTGTTTTTTCTTTTGTATCAAGCAGCCACGTAAGAGAAAAATATAGCCACGTAAGAGAACGGAGTGAATAGCATTTACAGTTACCCATTGTTCTCTAGCCACATAAGTACCTCGCCGTGTGTGCGGATAGACAGACATACGGACGAGGTATGCAATAATACATCCAGTTTTTCAAACGGGCGTATAACACAAAACAACACCCGATGTGCATGTCAGCAACAGTCATGTTTACGGTCGATGCTAATGAAAAAGCCATTACCTAATTACATGTGTTTCTGTGAAGCCATCAGTCATTTCAAACGATCGATGGTTTTATAGGTTCTTGTCACGTGATCCACAACGTGGGTGGAAGTGTAAGTACATGGGCAATGAGTTGTATAGCAGGTGATTTGATTTGTTATATACCTGTTTAACCCTTTCACCCCTAAGTAACTCAATGGGTTGCGATATGTTAATTTTGCAACCAATCCAATCATGGAAAAATGATTTTCAGACTATTCCATTTACAAAAAAGGGGTATTTATTGTTCTCAAAAATATGAAAATTAATTTCAAACAGTGCAGATCCTGATGAGACGGCTCGTTACGAGCCGGCTCATCTGGATCTGCACTGTTTGCATAAACCGATATAGCGGGCTTTCGGGTTCAAAGGGTTAATGGCCGGTCAACAGCTAATGCCATTTAAGGCCGGGCCAACGGGTTAGATTCTGTATATTTAACCTGCTGTATTGGAGGAAAGTCCCAAAACCAGAACTGAATATTTAAATCAAGAAAAAATATATTCAGCTCTGAAATTAGAATAACCTGAAATGGTACCAGCTCCATACCACACCAAATCACTTGGCCCCTTTACCTAAAAGCAATAGGATTATGAATAATCGTATTACTCATATAAGGGGTATAACCAGATTCTCAACTCTAACATACAAGAAGTGACAAACATTAAGACGTACCTGAGGGCCAAATCAGGCATCCGGTCGGTATTCCGGTAAAGATGATTCACGTTCCTAAAATTGCCCATCGCATGCTCACAACCAATCACCACGTTAATCACATGTGAAAAACCCGCAGCAAGGATTATAAAATGATATATTTCACATAAAATGTTTAGAAACATGCAAAGATAGACAATATGTTCAAATAACACGGATGCCCCGCCTACAGCTTTGTTAGTAAACGAGGCACAATTGAAACATTCAAAAAATACAAAATTATGATAGTCTGTAAATTCAACATTAACAATGTTTTCTGATAAACAATTATCGGATTTCCATTTCCATGCTCAATAATTGTAAATCCATAACTTGAAATTTCCACACCAAACACGGTGCCGTGAAACATTTTTGATATATGTCCTAATCACTGCGTATGAATATGTGCGGTGGCTGGGATTATTTATTTGCATTTTAAGGCAATTATTAGGTGTTGACAGGATAAATAGAACACAATATCTGGCGCGGCTCGGAAACGGGATGTGCTCGACAGAGCCTCGCCCATCCCGTTTCCTAAGCATTGCCAGATATTTGTTACCATTCATGGCACTAACCTACTATTTTCTATATACATCTCGCTCATGATAGTGTGCATTCGCCAAGTACGATGGCTGTTGAAGATACAAGCTCAAACAAAACTGTTACTAGTATTCGTTTCCGTATATTTATCGATATCAATAAAAGCAGGCATGTACTAAAAGCAAACATCACAACGAACATCAGAGAAGTGCATGCTTTAAACACAAATAAGAAAGGAAACAGAAAAGTAAAAGAAAGCTACAAATGTAAAGGTTTGTGACATTGACCTTGACATTTGCGGTGGGGGCGGGTGATTTATCACATCATGACAGAGGACCAACAGAGATATGCATGTGTGAAATATGCAGGAGTAACACTAGTCATAAGAAAATTTCCCAAAGGTAATGTTGTATGAAATGCAATACGTCTGTGACCTTGCCCTTGGGACAATCTGGGACAGGTTGTTCGTGGCTGTGTTACATCATGAGATAGAACTACCACAAACATGCATGTGTGAACTGTCAAGAGGTGCTGTGAAAGGAAACAAAAACCTCAATATCAATATTTTCATTGCGGATGCTAACTCTTCAAGGATTGTGCTTTTGTTCACGAGCATACTCGAACACATCTCTATTACCAACCATCTGTTCACGACCCTCCTTCCCATCGGAGGGATTGGCCACATTTTTCTTACTGATGGGATTACACGTCTGTGTACACTGGCGAGAGGAGTCGGTGGACCCACAGAATGTCGTGTCGCAGAACACGTATATGCCCTCGTGGTTTGTCGTGTATTCGAAGTCTTGGAACACGAAGCGCGTTTCGCGCATTGACTGGGAAATAAAGTGTGTGTTTCCGTCCACCTCACATCTGAAAAACAGACGAGATATATGTGATTGTGACTGGAAAAATGGGTTGATGGGAACAGCTTAAGCAGCCCTCACATATCGGTCGCTCGCCCGCGCGACTCCTAAAACCCGCCAAAAAGGGCATTTTCGCGAGGTGTCCGGCCGGAGGCTGCCCGATTTCTATGGCTCCGCTGCGATCTTTAGAGGTCGCACGATCTTTAGAGGTCGCGTGAAAACCTGACTCCCAAATCTGCGATTTTCCAAGCGCGATTTTAGGTCGTGGCAAGCCCGTAGACACGTACTAGGGTCCCGCCCGGCGGCCTGCCGGAAACCGACCAGCGATTTGGCGGCCGCATGAAGACTTTGACGATTATTGGAAAAATATCCGCCAGGCGCCGTGGGATTTTCACGGGCCCCTCACGGCCACCCTACGATAGCCTCACGGCCCCCTCACGGATCCCGCCAGGACGCCTACCGATCTGTTCTTTGATCAGCCGGCGCTCGCCAGATTACCTAGCGGCGTCCGGCCGACGCCCCAGCGAGCACACTGTCTCCACTACGATACAATATTTAAAGGGAACCGCCCGGGCCCCGTCTAATATGTGTGAGCACACGTCGCAGACATGAAATTCGCCCGATTCATCCACGAGCTCTAAATCTCACGGAGACTCCTGCGATTAGAAAAATCGCGCTGACGCCGGCTGATATATGAGGGCTGCTTTACTCGTGTAGCCGGATAACGATATGTATTGCTTGCTAAAGCAGTCCGATCAAGACCTGCACAGTTTAGTCAATGAAAGACCCGAATGGTTCTACATTATAATTGTGATCCTTGTCAGTTTTCAGGTTTGCGCTAGGTCTGAAGTTTGAGTGCAATAAGCCCAGTTTCTCAAGTTAAAGCCGCATATATTCTTTTGAAATTACCTACTACAAGTACTCACAGTATTATTCCCATTGTTGGTATCATTACACATCTGGGGTAACGAATTACGGAATAAAAAGATTAGGTTTAGATGTGACCATATGTCAGTGGTATGTATCATAAACACAATGTCCTCGAAATCAGATAACGTTATGGTGATACTTCGTGCATTTACACTCAAGTGTTTAGAGTTGAATTTGATTGGCCGAGCTACGCACATAAGTGGTAAGAGGAATGTGCTAACAGACAGTCTCTCTCGATTACAGATTGCCAAATTTCGCCAACTAGCACCTTGGGCAGAACACGAACCAGCAGAAATGCCAAACATTCTCTGGTAAATATTCAGCTAGCAGCCAAAAAGTTGCTGATTTCGATTATGGCAGAAAATACAAATATGACGTAAACAACTGCCTTGATGTCATTTGGGAGATTTTGCAGTCTGTATAAATTATCAACTGAATGGCCGGTATCTGTTCAGCAAATGGTGTTATACATTTCAAACTGTTTCGAGGTGGGCTACGCTGCATCTAGCATCACTTCTTATGTTGCTGGCATTAGTTTCTATCACAAAATGCATGATATGCCCGATCCGACAGAAGCTTTCATAGTTAAGAAGCTGCTCGAAGGTTGTCGTCGTTCTCGTATTAAGAAAGACACTAGAGCCCCTATCACCGAAATTATCTTGCAAATAATGTTGCGGGATTGGAAGCAATTTGTTTTTCAAAATACGAAGCTACATTGTTTCGGGCAGCGTTTACTATAGGAATGAATGACCTTTTTGTGGAATTTATCGTGGTATAAACTTGGAAAAGTCGCGGGAATACTGGACGAAGGCCGGAAGGCCTCGTCCAGTATTCCCGCGACTTTTCCAAGTTTATATCCCCGATAAATTCCACAAAAAGGCCATTCATTCCTTATAATTCCAGCATTTGAAATAAATTCATCAAGAAAATTTGTTTATTTTCCGTTTTCTTAAGAATTATTTTAACTGCGCCTCACGGTTACGGAAAGTAGTTCGGCATGGGAGTTTACTGGGATATAAATTTTGGACAGAGACTTGCTACGGACCAATAAAATGTTAGGGAATTGTGTAAATATTTTTGTGTTGGAATTATACTGGCTTATTTCGGTTTGTTGGCGAACTGGTATTTACCTCTCAATGTTATGCATACAGACCTGTAAGACTGGATGATATCCAATTAGAGAATCAATCGCAAGCAGTACAAATAACAGTTCGCTATTCTAAGACCAACCAGAGGGGTATCCCGACAGTTTTACGAATCCCCCAATGCAGAAAACAGGACATTTGCTGCGTCCGGGCACTTTGTGAATTTCTTAAGATTAGACCAAACAATAGGGGCTATATTTTCTGTCATGTCAACAAATCGCCGGTAACAAGAAGCCAATTGTGTGGTGTTTTATCCAAAGTTAGTAAATATTTGGGCCTACCTGTCAGTAAATACAAAAGCCACTCATTTCGCATAGGTCGTGCCACAATGCTAAATTTGCAAGGGATGAGTAGTGACATTATTAAACAATTAGGTAGGTGGCAGTCGCATGCATATACAAATTATATCAGGTTGTAACTCTTTGCATATTATGGATAGTAGGCGACTCGCTGGTCCGAAATGCAGAGCAAATTGCTGGAGAAATTGGAGAGGCCAGCTTGAACCTCGGACCCAAAAGGAAAATTATTTGGATGGGAAAAGGGGTCATGAAGTGGACAAATATATAAATTATATTTTGGCTACTTTCCCAACATCACTGATATTCTGGACAGACATATTACAACGGCTTATTTGGCGGGGGCCTAAAACAACCGAACCAATGAATAATCCTGCGAAACAGATGGACAAAAAACGTACACGCATTAATAGGGTAGCCAGAACAGCAATATGTAGTAAGCCAACAGGGCGAATTATTGTGCCTGACCAAATTAAACTTTCTGACACATCTTTATTCAATAAAAGAGACAGGACACATTTAACTGACACGGGCAATATTTTACTTTTGCGTGCCTGGAAATCCGCAATTGGAAAACCCAGACATTAGACGATGTTAAATAGGCTATAATTGGGGGAGACATTTTCGAAAAATAAAAAAATTGTTGTGGCGGAATCATAGCGGCCGAGGGTTGGAGTGCCTCAGTAAGGCGGTGAACCATCTCTCCTGGTGAATGCTGGTCATAGATGACAGGATTATCTCCCCATACTGACCGGCGTCACGTCATAGTGCTAATACTGGTTGGGGAGAGACTCCGGTCTAACTATATTGTGATTCATAGCCAATCAGATGTTTACTACAAAAGTTTGATTACATAATTAGAGGTAGGGTGCTGCATCAAGCCTGTGCATCATCCATGAACTCTCTAATTTTTTGGGAACTTAAATAATAAAATACATATCTAAAATCGTATTAAGATATTTAATGTTACAACACAAGTAAAAACATGTACATGCAGTACATGTAGCAAGCATGGGAAAAATCATGTACATGTAGTACATGTAGAAAGGCTGTCATATGTAGCAACAGTGTCAGTATTACAATGTATGTATAACACATAAGCATATAGTGCCAATTCTGATGACAGCAGTTGGACGTTACTAGCAACATATATCCAATACGGAACATCTGGCGGCATTCTAACAGTAAATTTCAAAAATACTACACATATCACAATACAGGAGGTACTCCAACCCTTGGCCATTCTAAGCTGCTGTTGATCACATGCTCCACTCTTAAATAACATGTTTTAATAAAAATTAAATTGACATGATATTATGTATAATGTAAACCACCCCTATGTTTGCGGTAGCCGTTGAAAACGGGTCACAATCCGTCCGTCGTCAAATAAGTCTGGCTATTTCCGTATTTCGGCAATATGTAATTTTATTTGCGCGGACGAAACACTTAATTCCAAGCACCCGGGCCGTAAGCATCCGGGTGCTGGTCGATTGGGGACAAAGTGGTTTCAGGACAAATTAAATACATGTGTTTTACGCATTTTAACACGTTGCCGCGAATAAATAAGCGCGGGGAGTGCTGAGAACAACAACAACAACATAACGCGCATGCGCAATAATTATTTGTCACTTCCTTTTTCCGGATCCAAGGAAATCGCGGTCTAAATTGTTTCTCCCATCCACCTCTGCCAAACGGCTGTCGCAAATGAAAGTAAGACAAAGGCTCATGTCCCGGTCGAAGTTTGTCACATACATATGTTTTTGCAAGTGGCGCCTACCTTTGACATTCAGGTTTAATGAATGCATAAGCATTTCCTGTTGTAATGTTGCGCCTATTGATGTCCTCCCCGCATGGGGTGCGGCGGGCACCCGGGGAATTGGACAAATAGTTGTTCTCGTTTCAGTCCGACCATGTAGGACGTTGTTGTTGAGCCGGCCGCCAGACGGACCCATGTACAGCCCTTGTCGCCAGGAAGAAGGAACCATATACAACACTGAAACCTGTGATTACGTGAAACACGTGCAATAGGACACATACAGAATGTATGGTGTAATAGTTAGTGGGACTACATGGGGACCAATGGGGATAATAGTATTATATCTATTCCTACCACGATATGGTCAGCTCTTTAGTGTTGAGTTTTTTGCGTTGAAGTTAAGTAGTGTCAACATTTGTCAAATGCCTTGCAGGGCACGATATGCTGGCCTCTGGTATATCTTGGCTATACTAGGCCGAATGTTAGTATGTATTCCTCAAATCATCACTTTAGTCATAAGGTGTGTACCATAGTGGCCACTATGTAAATGACATTTCTTTAAATTGACTGTAACTGCTACAGACTTTGTGGGTGTACTGTTTCTAGGTACACAGACAATTATTTAGAATATTTCTTGTCCGGCAGCTTTCATAGGCATACTATGAACTGAGGTGCGGAATTATAGCGGCCGAGGGTTGGAGTGCCTCAGTAAGGCGGTGAACCATCTCTCCTGGTGAATTCTGGTCATAGATGACAGGATTATCTCCCCATACTGACTGGCGTCACGTCATAGTGCTAATACTGGTTGGGGAGATACTCCGGTCTAACTCTATTGTGATTTATAGCCAATCAGATGTTTACTACAAACGTTTGATTACATAATTAGAGATAGGGTGCTGCATCAAGCATGTGCATCATCCGTGAACTACTCTCTAATTCTTTGGGAACTTAAATAATAAAATATATACATTAATTATCTAAAATCGTATTAAGATATTGAATGTTACAACACAAGTAAAAATATGTACATGCAGTACATGTAGCAAGCATGGGAAAAATCATGTACATGTAGTACATGTAGAAAGGCTGTCATATGTAGCAACAGTGTCAGTATTACAATGTATGTATAACAAATAAGCATATACATTTAGTGCCAATTCTGATGACAGCAGTAGCAAGTTACTAGCAACATATATCCAATACGGAACATCTGGCGGCATCATAACAGTAAATTTCAAAAATACTATACATATCACAATACAGGAGGTACTCCAACCCTTGGCCATTCTAAGCTGCTGTTGATCATATGCTCCACTCTTAAATAACATGTTTTAATAAAAATTAAATTGACATGATATTATGTATAATGTAAACCACCCCTATGTTTGCGGTAGCCGTTGAAAACGGGTCACAATCCGTCCGTCGTCAAATAAGTCGTTTTCGGGCCACAATAGTGAGATTGTATCAGCATGCGCCCTGTTAGCCATTGCATCAATCAAACATATGTTTCGCTTTTGTTTTCGCGGGGTCAAAGTAACACGTTAAAATCGTTTTCTAATTAAAGCCCGAAACCATGATGCAAAATATGGTAAGTAAACGATCGGCAATCGTTGGGTTGTGTAACCAGGACCCCCTGCCGCAGGTCCTTTATATTTCAATGTTGTCTCGTTTCAGACCCAGACACTTATCCTACCATCCTCCAAGAAGTGACCACGAACTTCATAACAAACGCCGACACTCGGGAACCCTCGACCCATTCCGTAAAATTGCGAATAGAAACTCGGGAATGACTGGGAGGCTGCCATTTTTATTTTCAGCATTGCGTCTATGGTAATTCTAGAATACATCCGTGTGGCCGAATCACCGGTTCATACGTCAGAACAGACCATCCGATAAAAGCAAGCGGGTTCCCAGCCATAGCAACAGCGAAACAGTAAGCCGGGAACCAATTACTATGGTCCCGCTCCAACACAATAAATCAAGGAAGCGAAGTAAATAGGGAACCAATTTGTTTATTCGTTGCTGGAGAGGTCGTATTTTTTTTTAAAATAATTTAACCCAACTCGGTCATTCCAGTAGATCGGATATATTGGAGAGACTAACACTAATAATTGTCATTAGTTAGGAATAAATCAAGTTTGTTGTATTTTAAAAGTTTAATCTGGAGCATGGCAACTCGTCCGATATATAACTTATGTATTTAGTCAACATGTCCACGAATTAATTCGTCCTCATTGTGTCAACGTTGGCACGACGTTGTTGTTCGCACGTTGATGTACCAGTCAATGTGGCACCCTAGCTGGGACACACTGCCATTACTGATTTAAAGCCAATCCGTCTCATATATTTGACATATGGGTTTTCACATTATACGCTGCAAATGACCTACATCAACTATTCTGGAAGTCATAATTAGCCCATTTCGGCACCTGCAGATTAGAACTACCTCCTGGAAGAGCACAGGGGGGAATCGGACCCTTTTCCTATAATTTGTTTTAACTCTTAAAACAAGATAATTTTGACCGTGTGGAAAAGTTTAAAGGCATAAATTTATCTAAAGTTTGATAACCACTTGATATAATTAGATGCCCATATAGTGTTCAAATCATTCTGTTTTATATTTTTTTTTTAATCAAATCAATTTTGAAATGGCGGATATTGCCTGTGAGACGCAGCTATATAATGACAGAATGTTGTGTTAAAGTTTTTGTTTAAGTCATTTGACCATGCAGACAGTGGGCTGCATGGACGGATTAAATAATGAAAATATGGATGATGACAAATAAGTATATGAAGTTTCAAGCAAATTGGACCTGTAGAGATACACCAACAAGAGCGCCGGAGGTGACAATAAACGCCCACCGAGGCATGGTCAATGAAGCAAAAATAAGTGTAGGTCAATGTCACATTAAGGTCAAATGGTATACATGTATGTGTATGTCACTTGCTGATCTACACCATTAGCTGATTGTTATGTGCATGAATATTAAATAAATCGGTTGAACACTAGAAATAGTAGAAGACAAGCATAAAGTTGCATTTTCTGAGTCACAAATGAGGCATAACTCCATATGATTTTAGGTGGAGTGAACATGTTTGTGTTATTAACTGCGGCACTTTATGGTAATCAGGTATACAAAGTATGAATTAGATCAGTGGAAAATGTAGAAGTAGCTCGCTGTAAATGTCAAAAATAGGAATTTTGCATCTTAAAAAAGGGAATAATTACGTAAGGGTTTGGGATGCAGTGAACATTGTTGTGTTACACACTGTGGTGCTCGGTGGTGGTCAGGTATGCAAAGTATGAATTGATATCAGTGGAAACAAATTTCGCTGTACAAGTCCAAAAAAGAGTTGAAAAGGGGAATAATTTCATAAGGATTTGAGGTGGAGTGAACATTTTTGTGTTCATTGATTGATTTCGTCTTGATTGTGGTCAGGTATGCAAAGTATGACTTGGGTCGGGGACAAATTTTAGGACTATTTCATATAAGTCAAAAATGGGGATTTCAGAGTTGAAAAAGAGGGATAATTCCATAAGGACTTGAGGTAGAGTGATTTATTTTGTGTTACATACTTCAGCATTTGCAGGTGGTAAGGTATTTAAAGTACGAATTGGATCGGTGGAAAATGTAGGACCAGTTCGCTGTACGAGCCAAAAAATGGGAATTTCGGAGTCGAAAAATGGGGAAAATTCTGTAATGATTTAAGTTGGAGTAAAAATAATGTGTTACACACTGCGCAACTTTAAATTTATAGTTAGTAGTCATGTAAGGTAAGTATGAACCTCATCAGTGGAAAACTGTAAGTCAAATTAGTTCGCGGTACGAGCCAAAAATAGGAATTTTGTAGCAAAAAAGGGGTGATAATTCTGTAAGGGTTCGAGGGGTGAGATAATGTTTGCGTTACGCACAGCGGGATTTTATAGTAGTCGTGTATGGGAAGTATGAACTTGATCAGTGGAAATCTGTAGTACTAGCCGTACGAGCCAAAAATCCCAAAATCAGAACAGGATATTTACAGAAAAAAAGTATATTCAGCCCTCTGAAATTAGGATAACCTGACAGGTCCTTACAACACCAGAGTCACTTAGCCCCACTCCCCAAACGTAATAGTATTAGTACTAATCTTATAACTTTCATAATGGGTATAACCGGATTCAACTCTCACGTACTAGAAAGCCAAACATATACCTATACCTGAGAGTCAAACCAGGGATATTGGAATTCCGGTAAGAATGCAACTCCCTGTTAAATGTACCCTTCGCATGCTGCCAACCAACCGCCCAAACAAGTACATGAAGTTTCAAGTCAATCGGACATAGAGTTGCAGAAATAATCAGCAGTCCAAAACTTCCGCAAATGCTGCCAAAACTTTAACACAATCTAAGTAATTTGACCTTGAGCATGTGTTTGTTTGTTGGGGTTTAACGGCCTATCAACAGTTATGGTCATTTAAGGCCGGGTCAATGGGTTTAGTGCTAAATCCCATATATTACCTGTACATGTTCATGTTCAAGTACATCTACAAAAGGATAGAAAATCCCAAAATCAGAACTGAATATTTACGATAACACCAGATGGCCGCGGCCCGCATGTCGAGCCCGCCGAGGCATTTGATGGTATTTTTAAAAACTTTAACGCAAATTTCGGACGGATGCACGCACGCACGGACACCCGGACGTCATTGTGATCACTATGTCTCGCTTTCCGCAAGCGGGCTCGACAAAAACTATATATTCAGCCCTGAAATCAGAATAATCCTGATCTGATTCCAGTCCTCGCCACA
>CM055274.1:27865985-27887363 GCA_029237695.1 Conchocele bisecta
ATGCAAAATGTTTATTTTTTATTACAGTCAAAATAAAGTTATTTGATAATTTGGAAAGGGTCTCCACTAATCTAGAATGTTAATGTGATTGAACACATTTTGAATAGCGGGAAATAATACACTCGTGTCCGTCGCCGTCCGTGCAAGCAACTCGTTCGCTACGCTCACACTTTGCTTACGCGGAAGCCGAAACGCACTCGTGTATTATTTCCCGCGAGTCAAAATGTACGATGGAATATCCTCTATATATGTTTTTACTCCTAGTAATAACATACGGTAATGTGTTATAACAGGGAGCAAACACATTTTTAACTTGTTACTTTTAGGTATATTTAAAGGTAAATGCCCATTCAGTACGAGTGCCCGCTATACAGATATAATCATTTAGTAATATTTATTTTACTGATAATGACGTGCGGTGGTATCCGGCTATTTTCATATGCAAATGAGGCATGACATTTTTTAATTAGTTATACTAATTAAATGCGTCACCTGGAAAAAATAATCATTTCGACAGATTATAAAGTAAGATCATTGCACGTCAAACAATAAATACAGATAATAAATAGTAATGTCAGTTAACATTTTAAGGAACCACGGTTATCGCCCCTGATATTTGTGTGGAAATTTACATCTGATATAAAATGTATAATAATGCCAATCAGTACGTGGGGTAATGGTGAATGACTGTTTATTTTGCCAGGAAATGTCTCAGATGATGTCTCTGATATATATAACAAGTGTGCCTACTGAGTGGGCATGTACCTTTAATGTACGAGTATGTATAAGCCTTTGTCCGTTACTTCAACCTACATGTATGGGCTAGAGTAGATTGTCTTGTTTAATGCACATTTAAAACATAATATAAATAGTGGTGATTCTGTTATGATCCGATATTAATTTGCACTTGCTCCCGCTTATATTGGATAAAACTTCACAGTTTAATAACACAGTGTAATATGTATCATATTACACTAGTGTCATAAATATGCAAATTCAGTAGCCCGCTACGGTAAACGGGTAAGTGTAATAAACACAGCTTGAAAGTATGATGATGTACATATTAATATGAGACTTATTAAACTCGTTGATTGATTTCATAAGAAACTTGGCACAGCCTCGTTTGGTAATGAAATAAGTGAACGCATAAATAAATATCATATCAAATCACCACTCATGTACATGTAAGCTCCTGAGTTTATGTATTAACGACAGCACAAGTACGACTAGCTCTAAACCTCAACACATACAACACGTGAATCTTTCAATTAATTTAAATGTGGTTGTGACTGGCGAAAATGGGGCCAGTGTAGATCCAGATCAGCCTGTGTATCCGCACACTATAGATCGTTATCAGACGTCTGGGGCCCGTTTCACTAAACTTCGTACGACTAAAATGTTCGTAAGTGCGAATTTGGAATCGTCTGGAAAGTTCAATTGATGGATTTACATTTATTGAGCATAGGCTGCATAAGCAGCCTATGCTCAATAAATGTAAATCCAATAATTGTTTAAAAGAAAACATTGTTAATGTGACATTTACAGACTATCATAGGTTTGCACTTACAAACATTTTAGTCGTAAGAAGTTTAGTGAAACGGCCCCCTGGAGTGTGCTATTTGATCAGGACTTACACTGGTATGGTGACAAATCCAAAAGTTCCATTTCTCCAATACAACATGCCATTCCATCCTGTGTGTCATTATGTCAGCCGGATGCCCAATACCCGTATTTATGAACAGTTTCTGAGCACGTTGAATGATTGTCCGAGAATAAGCACATCTCTTTGGCCGAGACCTGGCACGGCACAGTTTCGGCCGTTACAACTCCCTGATTGCGAGTACATGTATGAGAACAATGATATGCGCTATAATGGTGCATTTAAGAGCACGAGCCCAGTAGCCGATTTCACCAATATTGCTACGCATACTTATCTAAGTATACGTTGAGGGAATAATCATTTATTTTCCCAAAATGCATTATTTCGTATACAACTAACGACTGTATATATTTCATGATTAAAAATATGCAGAATTATTATACTGAATGTATTACATTATCACAGCCAAAGTGGCTATCATAATGTAATAAATTCATTATAATAAAACTTAGTAAATTTATCCTTAAATTGAAAATTTCTCTCTCAAAGTGTATTTAGCGAGATAAGTATGCTTAGCAAGTTTGGTGAAATGTACTATTGATGTACTAGCCTATAGTCTGTTTCACGAAAGCTGCCCAAATTTTACAGCCATATAAACAATTTAAAAACAATATTTATTTCGATAATATTAAATTAAAGGAAAATTTAAGAATGAGCCTACTTTTTATTTCGTGAAATTTGGTCAAATATTGATTTTATTACGAAAAATTGATTTCTCTATGGGAATTTAACATGGGGAAAAAGGTAGAGGATTTAACATGAGGAAATTTTGTTTTCGCAATAAAATCAATATTTGACCAAATTTCACGAAATAAAAAGAAGGCTCATTCTTAAATTTTCCTTTAATTTAATATTATCGAAAAAAATATTGTTTTTGAATTGTTTATATGGCCGTAAAATTTGGGCAGCTTTCGTGAAACAGACTATAGGGTATATTTGTCACGTGATCCAATCGTGTTACTAGTACCTTGTACACGTTTGGATGCGTCTGTAGAATGTCATCAAACTTGGTATATACATTGTTGAGAAGCTGTACGACCTTCATGACCCCGCTGGCGTCAGAATTTCTCGTGCTGAACTTGTTAAATCCCACAATGCCGCTGAACATGAGCGTCACGTGACCGTATTTGCGGGCGGGCACGGTTCGGTTGTGACGTAACTCGTTGGCGACGGAGGCGGGGAGGATGGAGTACATCAGTCTGTAATACAATATTACGTCACCCCCTCCAGATATTGTTATTTGATCATATTCCATCAAATATTGATTTTAATGCGAAAACAAATCCATATTCCTATTGGAATTTACCATCGGACAAAAGAAGCGGTAGCAGCTGCAGGAGGAAGTTATTATAGGAATGAATGGCCTTTTTGTGGATTTTATCGGGGTATAAACTTGGAAAAGCCACAATTGGCGATAAAAATAAACAATTGGCGATAAAAAATTACAATTTTCGAAGAAACAAAAAAGATTTTTTTTTTCGAAAATTGTAATTTTTTATCGCCAAAAGTTTATTTTTATCCTATTGGTTATTATAGGAATTAATGGCCTTTTGTGGAATTTATCGGGGTATAAACTTGGAAAAGCCACAATTGGCGATAAAAATAAACAATTGGCGATAAAAAATTACAATTTTCGAAGAAAAAACAAAGATTTTTTTTTTCGAAAATTGTAATTTTTTATCGCCAAAAGTTTATTTTTATCCTATTGGTTAATTCCAGCATTTGAAATAAATTCATCAAGAAAATTTGTTTATTTTCCGTTTTCTTAAGAATTATTTTAACTGCGCCTGACGGTTACGGAAAGTAGTTCGGCATGCAGTTTACTGGGATATAAATTTTGGACGGAGACTTGCAACGGACCAATCAAATGTTAGGGAATTGTGCAAATATTTTTGTGCTGGAATTATGTGTAAGTGACAAGGCAAAAAGAAGTTGGAGTTGGATAAGTCCCATAAGATTTATCACCATTTTCTCGCCGACTCATTTAATTGTCAGAGCTTACAGCAACAATTACTTGAAGGTTCCCAAACGAAATGAAAACGATCGGTTTGTACAACGATATGCATATAAACGATTATTCGGGTTTTGTCATATATGTGAAAACGATATTATCTGTTAAATACGTGGCTTTGAACTATTTAAGCGCATTTCGTTTCGCTCAACGCATCTTTTTGAGATCGATCAATTAGAAAATGATGGTTGCGTTGGCACTTGTCCCCGGTTGTAACACTCCGCCCCCCTTATTTCCAAAATACGTAAAACGTATTAAAACGTAGTTAAAGCGTATTAAACCGTATTATATACGTACAAAACGTACTTAGCCATACCTGCAGGACCATTACGTATTTTCTACGCTGTACTACTTTCTTCCTAAATCTTTCTGCGTTTTCTTTCTACGTTTTATTGTGTTTCAGTAGGCATGGCTAAGTACATTTTAGTACGTACATAATACGTGTTGATACGCTTTAATACGTTTTAACTACGTTGTAATACGTTTTAATACGTTTTCGTAGGTATATGCTATAACGACTGTATATATTTGATGATTAAAAGTATGCAGACTTATTATACTGAATTTATTACATTATCACAGCCAAAATGGCTGTGATAATGTAATAAATTCAGTATAATACAAATTAGTAAATTTATCCTTAAATTAAAAATTTCTCCCTCAAAGTATACTTTGCTAGATAAGTATACTTTGCAATGTTGGTGACATAGGCTACTGCATGCAGTATACGTATATCTAAGCCACACGTTAATTTTGAACATGTCCAAACCAAACGTGGCGGAAGCAATCATCTTTACCAATATAGCCGTATCTAATCAGTTTTACTACGTTTTAATGCGAATAATACTTTGTTTTTTTATTTGGTTTGTCAATTTAATGTTCAACATGTCCAAAACAAACGTGGAGAGAGCAACCATAATTACGTCTTTATCCCGTCAACACAGTGCGTATGTGCCGTGAAACATTTTTGATATCCTGTCAATACGACCTACTCACTGCGTATGAATATGTGCGGTTGCTGGGATTATTTCTTTGCATTTTAAAGCCATGTATATGTGTTGACTGGATAAATAGAATAGTAGGTTAGTGCCGTGAATGGAAAAAAATATCTGGCGCGGCACGGAAACGGGATGTGCTCGGCAGAGCCTCGCCCATCCCGTTTCCTGAGCCTTGCCAGATATTTTTTCCCATTCACGGTACTAACCTACTATTCTCTATATAGCCGTATCTAATACGTTTTACTACGTTTTAATTGGTATATTACTACGTTTTTTGTTAGGTTTATCAATGCGACCTCGTAGTAATCGCTGACACTACATGTACCTATCAATCCCTAGTAACAACGTTAACGTACTCTGAATCGTAGTAAAACGTAACGAAACGTGCAACTGAACACCTAGTAATACATGTACCTACTACTCCCTACACTAGTGAAATCATGACAATGAGCCGCTTTGAAATCCGGCCTGTCACATGTCAGACGGGGCGATACGTAGTAAAACAAAGCGTAGTAGAAACCTACTAGACACCTAGTAAAATATAATAACCCTCAAAAGGGGTAAAACTTAGTATACCTAGCCCTCAGTACGTGACAGTGTGACTGTGGTTTTACTCCCACACCCCAATCCATCCCCGCCCAGCCCCCGCCCCATACCTGTCGGTTTTCGCCTTCTCCACCTCCAGCTCCACGTGGGTCCTCTGTAATTTGTCCGTCAGCACCTCCAGTCTTTGCATCAACCTACCAGAGATAAAATACAAAATTCATGGCTGAGTGACGAGATAAATGGGACTTGTGACATTTGTGGATATGCAAACTTCTATAGCCTATTTCACCAACATTGCAAAGTATAATTGTCTAGCAAAGTATACTTTGAGGGAGAAATCATTTATTTTTCCCGAAATGCATTATGTCATATAGAACTAATGACCGCATATATTTGATGATTAAAAGTATGCAGAATTATCAAACTGAATGTATTACATTATCACAGCCAAAATGGCTGTGATAATGTAATAACTTCAGTATAATAAAAATTAATAAATGTATTCTAAAATTGAAAATTTCTCGCTCAAAGTATACTTTGTTAGATAAGTATACTTTGCAATGTTGGTGAAAAAGGCTACTGATCTTCTAGCACACTTCTGAAACCTTTGAAGAGGAAAACTATAAACATTACGGGGTGGTTCATTGACTGAATGACGGACGGCGCAGGTCCTGATCAGACTGCGCGGATACATTTTTGTTTTGAAATCGGCTACAGTAAGAATGTGCTAAAATATGCCGTAACGTAATCCAGTACAATTAATCATATTAGTTGCATGTTTTCAATTTGGAGAATAAAATACACAATGTTGATGAATGGAATGGTCTGATTTACATGGATACGTCCATGTCAGTAACTATAATAACAAGGTGTATGATCATGTGGTTACAACAACAACAACAAGTACCGAAACTTCCAGAAGCCCTCCGAAGTACATACTCTTTTATTTTGTCCTTATTATGTAACGGATTTTGATGAAATATGGCGCAGCAAACCCGTCTTGTTAAGCTCCAATTGGTGGTATCGGTACTTTGGCCCAAACTTCTGTCGTTTTTGCGAGGAATCGATTTCCGTGTCTACTGGCACTGAAATCGATTCTTCGCAAAAACGACATAAGTATGTGCCGAACTCCCGGGACCACAAAATACAGCCCATGAAGTCGCGTTTGCTGCGCCATATTTCATGAAAATCCGTTGCCTATTAAGAAAAATATCAAATAATACTTACTTTGGAGTGGGCGCGCTTTCAACACATTCAGCCATTGTTGTTGTTCTTGTAACCACGTGATCATGCACCTTGAATAAGGGTGAAACCAACCTGTATTCCTCGTCCCATTTCTCGGACAGAAGAACGACGTCACGCGTGGCGTCATGGAGCGGAATGTCGCTCAGGTACAGGCCGCGTCTACTCAGGTCCTGCAGGCTCGTCACGCTCGGTGAACGCAGGAACAGCAGACACCCGCTCTCCGGCACGTGCACCATCTGCCCTTTAAGGCGCATGCGCGATGTCGATGCGTACGAACCATGAATATCAATTCTGTTTGAATTGTCGTCATGCGCGCTGAGTGACAAAATACCATCGTGCGTGCGAAGCACGTAAACAGTATTTATGAGCGATATTATATTATTGAATTCAAATTCCATATGGGGGCGGACCATTTCAAACACGTCATCCACTCGACAGTTATCGAATGCAACCTGCGGAATGACCCGGATGAGCGATGATCCGGCTTGCTGGATAACCATGTTCATGTCAAAAAGAATATGGAACGGAAACGCTCTGCAGAAGCTAGCCGGGCTTATTCTTGGAACAAGCGCCGTCTGATTTATGTGTTGTATGTCAGCCGCGGTACCAGAACGCGCTGGATGTTTCTCGATAACCGCCAGCTGCACGTGATCACATTCCTCCTTTGTTTTCACGACAATGACGTCAACTACATTATTGTGTAACTTCTCTGCTGCTGTTTTAACGATCCCGATGACAATGTGCTCCAGTCCGGGCCGGTCCGAGTAGTAATGTAAGATAAGCGTTCCATTCTCCTCAGAGCACCGGAAATGCGGCGCTTGCATGCCGGGATATACGGTTGCTAGGTGATCGTGGAGTGCGTCCAGATTCTGCAGGAATTCCCGCGTCGTTCTACCGAGAACTTTCAGGATTTTGTCGTAGCCTGATTCCTGGCAGAATTGGATGAACATCTTTCCGAACTCCTCTAGAAGGGTAGATGCTGGCATGTCTGCAACAGACGGATATAGGGACCTAGGGCAGTTTCACTAAACTTCGTACGACTAAAATGTTCGTAAGTGCAAACTTATGATAGTGTGTAATTTTCATATTAAAATGTTTTCTTTTAAACAATGATTGGATTTACATATATTGAGCATATGCCTATGTTCAATAAATGTAAATACATCAATTGAAATTTCCAGACGATCCTAAATTTGCACTTACAAAACATTTTAGTCGTACGAAGTTTAGTGAAACGGCCCGCAAGGTATGAAATGGAAGGGGTCGGTGGAAAAAGGGGATCAACAGGCGCTCTTCAAATGTATGCCTTATCCCTTTAAACGATGAATTACAGTTTGACGTCTCCTGATTCTTTTCTCAGATTTTTCTCAATGAAAACTAATATTGCAGCACATGATAATCGTCTCAATTACAGGTGGTATGGTTACTAGTGATATTGGGAATATTTGTAGCGTGAACGAGTAAAATGTCACGAATTAATATAAACAAAAACTGCTCGGGTACAACCATATTCCAAAGAATTGTCATCATCATGATAATCAGACATGCGCAGTCGGAACAGTAGACTATTTCACCGACATGGCAAAGTATATTTATCTAGCAAAGTTTACTTTGAGGGAGAAATTTTAAATTTTAGGATAAGTTTATTAATTTTTATTATCACAGCCATTTTGGCTGTGATAATGTAATAAATTCAGTACACTAATTCTGCATACTTTGAATCATCAAATGTATGCAGTGGTTGGTTCTATATGAAATGATTCATTTTGGAAAACTTAAATGATTACTCCTTCAAAGTACATGTATACTTTGCTAGATAAGTATACTTTGCAATTTTGATGAACTCGACTACAGGTCTGGCACGTCACGTTCGTAACCAATAATTTTGACAAAACATATTTTTATTGAAATAATTACAATTCATATATACCAAAAGAACGGTCAGAATTTGCCTTATATGGGTAATACAATTATTCCTATACCTATTACTTTTAGGAGAAAGGGCCAAGTGACTTTGGTGTTGTATATTTTTCGATGTAAATATTCCATTCTGATTTTGGGAGTTTGCTCCACAGCAGCAGGTTAAATGCAGGACCTAACACGTTGGTCATGCCTTACATGACCTTATGGGGGAAGAAGATGTAGAGGAGTGTGGGTGTAACTCCGAAACCTAGCTAGATAGCTTGGAAATGGTCTAACTAAGAAAACAAAAGTTAAATTTTGAAAATCGGTCCAGTATTTCTGAAATTCTAAAATATTTCCCCATGTTAAATCCCCATAGACATCTTCACTCTGTGAAGATGTCTATGGAGATTTAACATGGGGAAATTGTTTTTTCGCATAAAATCAATATTTGACCAAATTTCACGAAACAAAAAGAAGGCTCGTTCTTAAATTTTCCGTTAATTTAATATTATTGAAAAAAATATTGTTTTTGAATTGTTTATATGGCCGCAAAATTTGGGCAGCTTTCGTGAAACAGACAGTAGATATAGCTGTGGATAGGCCGTTAAACACCAATAAATCAAATCAAAGTGTATCAAATATTTCTTCAAAGTGTAATAGAATGTATACATGCAAAGGAAAACGGTCAGGAATGTAATAATTGTTATTATCATAAATGTAGATATTCTATAAACATGAACTATGCATTTCCTAAACTGTGGACTTTAATATGAATTCCCGGGGTTGGTTTTTCGTACCAGCTAGATCTCGGTTGCTATGATTACATATGTATATCAGCCATAGGCAATGTACGTTTTTCGGCTTTCTTCCGTAGTATTATACACTTATATGAACAACTAGTATAAATAGCAAAGCAAACGGCGTTATGTTAATCTCAAGGGAAGTAATCACTGTAATGTATACAGTTATTTATTGTATACCTACCCATGAAATACATAGTTATACGATGTAAATAAAAGTCATATGTTCTCATCAATGAAATAACAATTTCCGGTGAAAATACGACTACTTCCGCTACATGTATCTATATTCATAACGCGCATCGGCAGTAAAACAGCGCAAACAGGCTGCAAATAGACATTCATTACCGTATACAGTCTAAAACACTGCTAATTTCCATGGAGCGGTATATAATAAATAGAATATTCATATTTTTGCAACGGATATGACATATATGTTCATCGAATTCATCGAATGGTGTGAAATGTCCATATTTCACGAGTGCCTTTAGGACATTTCACTATGGACATTTCACACCATTCGATGAACATATATGTCATATTCGTTAACGGCACTCGTGAAATATGGACATTTCACACCATTTGATAAACATATATGTCATATTCGTTAACGGCACTCGTGAAATATGGACATTTCACACCATTTGATAAACATATATGTCATATTCGTTGCAAAATATGAGTATCCTCTATGTATAACTGTACCGTTCATACATACATGTAGCAGTACCGATGAAACACTGCAAGAGCCTGTGATATCAGCGCGATGCATACACTTCTAAATATTTGTTGTTATTTTTTTTTTGCATTTTTTCTCATTTCTCATCAACATTTATGTGTATAACATCATGTGCTCTAGATATTTATTTACATTTGTGATACCCGATACTTCGTCAAATCGACAGTGTTATACAATAAAGGACAAACAGGTTCGCATATGCTGGGCCATGTTTTACACACACAAAAATCGTCATTTCCTTTCGAAAGATATCTACTGTAAACATATCTAAAAACATGACGTCACGCCGTTCGTAAACCACGTAATTCCACACCACGGTCGATTATCAGTTTGCCAAATGTCGCTGATTATCTCCGGATACATGCCAACAAATCGTCGTCTATGCTATATTCTTCCATTGATTGCCACTACATGTATATAATTTAACAGAAACCTGTGTCACCGGGATTTATTTAAAATACCTATATATAGGGAATGGTAGGTTAATGCCGTGAATGGGAACAATATATGTTGTGACCACTCATTTGAACCGTCTCGCCGAGACGGTTCAAATGAGTGGTCACAACATATACTTTGGTTCAGAAATAAGGAAAATAGATAGAGAATAGTAGGTTAGTGCCGTGAATGGGAAAAAATATCTGGCAAGGCTCAGGAAACGGGATGGGCGAGGCTCTGCCGTTAACACCTACAAATGGCTGTAAAATGCAAAAATAGTATTGACTGGATATCAAAAACGTTTCACGGCACCGTGTTTCACGGCACATACGCACTGTGTTGACGGGATAAAATGGAATACTTTCTGTCAGACTAGCATTTTCATAATATATTACCTTGTGGACAGTAAACTATGAGGAGAAAACAAGGTGTTAACTATCATGTAACAAATTCCCATGACTCGGAAGGCATGCTTGATTGAACAAGCAGGCGCTCGAAAATGGATCAACGAATGATAGGGTCATGTGACGTATGGATATGTGACAGGCAGTAAAATGAAAATTCGCTCAATATTTGTGTTGCGGGAGTTTCACCAGTAACCACAAACAGTTAGCTCAAAGCAAGCAAAATGTTTCGCACTATTTCTTCATTATGTACTACTTTCGACTGGAACACTAAGGGCCACACTCGATTTACTGCAATTTAACCTCTAGACAGTGTTCAGTTGGAATTGTGTTACCATGGTTACTGTCCGGTGATTTGGACTCACGTTAAGTAAAACAGAACCTTTGACATTCTACTTCGTCAATTTGTCGTGATTGCAGTCTCGGATTGCAATGTCCGCAGGAGATTCCCCTAACGAAGTTGGTTTGTCCTGACATGCCACTCATCCGTTCTAGTTGATGGATATGGATGCGTTTTGGGAACTGGGGCTTATGTAGTTGCGATCAGTGTAGTTCCAGATCAGCCTGCGCATCCGCGCATTCTGATCAGGACCTACACTGTTCGCCATTCGTTCATAGACAGACTGGTATGCTTTTAACGAACGACATAGATTCTTAAAACTGGAGTCCCACATGCCAAGTTATAATATAGGGAGGCATATTTGTTCGTCCATTCTTTAGATATGACATTGTTCGGGCAAAATAAATATTAATTCACCATTACCCAATGTATTAATTCACCATTACCCTACCCAATGTATTAATTCACCATTACCCAATGTATTAATTCACCATTACCCAATGTATTAATTGGCAGTATTATACTTTGTATATCCACACTGATATCAAGGGCGATAACAACATGCTCTTAAAATGTTAACGGAAATTACTATTTTGTATCTGCATTTATATTTTGATTTTAATTTATAATCTGACGATAAAACTATGTTTTCATGTGACGCATTTAATTTGAATAAATAATTTAAAAATGGCCTGCCTCATTTGCATATCGATGTAGCCTGATACCACCGCGAGTCACTATCAGTAAAATAAAGATTACTAAATGATTATATCTGTATAACGGGTACTCGTAATTTTTAAAGCTGGTGGAATAGTTATACACTTATTTATTTAATTCCTATAAATACCAGTTCATGCTTACTAGATGGGACCCCAACTTTAACAGATTGCAAGCGGGATAATAGCACACTTCGAGATAGTAAGGACACAAATACCGTAAGCCCCGTTTCTGTAGACACAGTCACAAGTATGTGGTATGCCATCAAATAAAAGTGTTTGGGTGTGGTAACGTTCTTGTTGTTCATGAAACTTACATTTAAATATGTTTTAGATTGAATGTACTAAATGGCCAAAAGTTCGTCGGCAGTAAAACGTGGAACAGACAGTAGTATGGTATGGTATTTGTAATTATTCGCTTGCACGTGAAACTCGTGTTGTTCTACAACTTACTAATTTACATTAAAGGTACATGCCCACTCAGTAGGCACACAATGTGTTATATATTAATTAAATATGTATATTAAAAGTGTATAATTGTGTCACTATTCCACCAGTTCTAAAACTTACGAGTGGCCACTATGCTGATATAATCATTTAGTAATGTTTATTTTACTGATAGTGACGCGCGGTGGTATCAGCCTATTTTCACCTGAAAAGCCTATTTTCACCAATTATAAAGTATGATCATTGCACATGAAAACATAAATACAGAGAATAAATAGTAATGTCCGTTAGCATTTTAAGAAAGCAGGGTTATCGCCCCCAATGTCAGTGTGGAAATTTACGTCTGATATAAAATGTATAATAATGCCAATCAATACAGTTAATGGTGAATGAATGTTCATTTTGCCAGAAATTGCCTCAGATGATGTCTCTGATATAAAGAACAGTTTGTGTCTACTGAGTGGGCATGTACCTTTAACAATTTCAGAACCGAAAGGCAACGAAATCATCCCTCTTTCGGTGACACAGCGTTTTCTAAAACAACAGCGATTTTTGCAAATTTAAGCAAATTAGCACGGGAGATAAATCACGTGACACCCGTACAGACAACATGGAGTAATTCAGACTGTCGGTATCTGGTGGCATTAGTCTAGTACACGACCGCCTGCGTTAATCTTGCCAATATGTCAACGTTTCTGAACATTTATTGCCAATATCAACACGCAAGCAAGAAGTTTGATTGGCTGTGCCTGAGGTGTAGCACAGCTCAGGCTCTGCCAATCAAACTGCTTGCTTTCAAACACAATATTCAAGTATTTTGTAATAAAGACATGTAATTGGCATGATTAGCGCAGGTGGTGGTGTATACCATATACTATCTTCCCTACACCCCGTTGGACAATTTGTGTAAAATCTTTCTGCAACCGCCGCACACAGGTGAAATACCCATGCATGGGTAAAACCGTTCAACACAACGCAGTGTAATAACACAGTGTCTTAAAACTCATAAAACACTAGTATACAGTTGGGTCAGCGTGTAAGTGCACACACGAACGAACACGACAGGTTGGTTCGCTACCCACCCAAAGTGTATGTTGTTACCACTCAGTTGAACCGTCTCGCCGAGACGGTTCAACTGAGTGGTAACAACATACACTTTTGATGCGAAATGAGAACAAATTCAGAAAAATATTTACATTTTGTGTGTATACAGTGGGGCCAGCGTTCCAACCTGTCGTGTTCGTTCGTGTGTGCACTTACACGCTGACCCCACTTTAATGCATATGCAAATGAGATCGCAACCGAAAACATAACGTATATTAAATTCACTGTATGACGTCATGTTTATGCAATATATAGGATATAACATTTGTCATGGTTTTCTATGGTACATGTATTTATTAAACTCGTTGACTAATTTCATACGACACTCGACACAGCATCATTTCTAATGAAATCAGTAAACTCGCTTACTAAATACCATGCTAAATTATCAAGCATGTATATGGCAATATATGTGTTCCTATGTACAATCATTAATATGGGGAGATAATCCATGACCATGGATCCATGGATCGAATCAAAATCGAAATTCACTTTGCTCATCTACACACCATAAGGAAGGCACACACCAAGTTTCAAGTCCCTGAATATTACGGTTAAAACGTTTTGCTTATTACCAGAAACGTGACGGACGAACGGACGGACGGACAAATTCGGTTCAAAAGGGGAGATAATCCATGTCCCAAGAATCGGATTTAAAATTGAAATTCAGTTCCAGTATCTACCTTCCGTTATAAAGAAAATATATACTAAGTATTAAGCTCCATCTATTACTCCATCTATTACAGTTTATAAATTATACAACTAAAAAGGCAAATTTGCAAAGGGACACTTGTGACAACAATATACCATTTTTTTTACAAACTGCGTGTATAATAACATGGCTACCTAATATAGCACTGGCCGCTGCGACGACGTTGTACGTGATATCATCACTGTAGACACTGCGCTTCAGGAAGTTTCCCTCCATCTCCACACCGGCCGCCTTCCTGTAACAATGACAACGGTAATGACATACAAATGTAGAAACATGTGGCGTGTTGATTTTCAGACCAACCTTCAAATACTGGGTAAATATAAAACGATGCTAGTGTCGTTTGATATCAAGTTAACAAGGGCCCGGTTGCTCAACGCTTCTGCTAGCTTAACAGACTGTTAAATCCTTAGCATTGCTAAGGATTTAACAGTCTGTTACGCTAACAGAGGTTTTAAGCAACCGGGCCCAGGCTCGGCTCGGAAACGGTAGGAATTCCGAGTCTCGGAATTCCTACGCGTTTCCTAGCCAAGACCGATAAACTTGATATAAAACCAAAGGACTGAACGTCCTGAAATTCTTCGCAGTATGTGTTTATGGATGACAAATAGACTAATAATTAATCTTCAGTGGAAAGCGTTTCCCGAAAAATATGCGCGGGAATTTCACAGGAGCAACAACAACAATTAGTTAAAACCGCAAGATCACATTCGTGCACCGAACCAAGGAGTTACGAATAGCGAATGGTCCAGTATGACGGTTAATCATCGCACCCTTAGACTACGGAAACATTTGCAATAACAGAAATTTAACACAAAAAGCAAACAAAACATGTATCACAGAAAAGGCGATCAAGCTAAGTTGTTAGAACTGTTTTAGATCGCGTAAGACCCTTTGTTTTTAAAACGTTCAACCCGAAAGATATGTGCTACGACCGACATTAGCTCATTTGCATAAAAGCTGGAAGACCAGTAGCCTATTTCACCAACAATGCAAAGTATACTCATGTAGCAAAGTATACTTTGAGAAATCATTTATTTTTCCCGAAATGCATTATTTCATATAGAACTAACAGCTGCATATATTTGATAATTAAAAGTATGCAGATTTATTATACTGAATTTATTACATTATCACAGCCAAATTAATAAATTTATCCTAAAATTGAAAATTTCTCCCTCAAAGTATACTTTGCTAGGAAAGTATACTTTGCAATGTTGGTGAAATGAGCTACTGAAATGCAGATGTTGGTTGTATAATACTTCGCTATCGCTGGAATAAAGACATTAACATGATATTCTATATATCCATAAGGCTCGACTCGGAAACGGTTGGATCAAATGACACTAGGCTAAGGATGGTATTCTATTCTATGTTGCAATCAGTTCCTTATTTAGCATCCCACGTAAAGACGGTGGCATTATTCCCTATTCCCAAGAACGTCGTCAGTGTGTATTCTTATCCATAGGAGGCATGTTAATATATAGAGATGCAATTTGATATGTTTACAATACCAGTGTCTGCATTAGTCTGTCCAAGATGTCAACGTTTCTGAATGTATATTAATTTGGTAGTATCAACTCGTCATCAAGCATATAGCACAGCTCATGCTCAGCCAATCAAACGACTTACTTTCAAGCACAATACTCAAGTATTTCACAAAACAGAAATTTTGATAAAAATTGTCAAGATTAGCGCAGCCGGTGGTGTATCGTCTGTTCCGTTTGGAAGTTTTCGTGTTTTTTTTTGTATTCCCAATAGGTGTAAAAAACACCAAACCCCAAAAAAATTGTTAACAAGCTGAATTTTTCAGGAAAGTTGTATAAATGTATGTAGAATAACATACTGAAAGTACCCGCAAATCCAGCTGATGCCAACTTGGGAATTCAAGATGGCGTCCAAGATGGCCGCCATTTTTTCATTATCTTTTAATGTTCAGCTATATGGGCAAATAGGCATAAACAAGTCTTGATTTTTTTTATAATCTTACCTGGATTATCTGATATGCATTTTTAAAGCAGTTTTGTTATTTCTGAAATTATACAATTCAAGATGGCCGCCAATATGACCGCCAAAACTGCCAAATTGATGGATTTTAGGATATTTTGTAAGAAAAAACGCGAGGTAGATAGCAATATTTTCAATTTAATGCATATATTATACAATATATGGCAAGCAGTACTTAATACATAATACATTGGACATTGGAAATGCATTCATTATCACTATTCATGGTATATACAGATTGATATGCACTCGTGTCTCGTACAATTATGAATAGTGACAGTCCTGTAAGTAAACATACATGTAAATCCATACCACTTTACCACTACATCATCATCAATATAGCAATAACATTGTATGATCATACATAAAATGTGACTTCTGGATTAAGAATTATGGCATTTGATACCATGGTAGACACTTCTATGTACTTTTTTATGAATCTTATCTCATTCACTCGGACTAGATAAGTGTATTAGACTAGCCACAACCTAAATAAGTCATGTTTATCTTTCAAATCACTTTCTTGTATTTATATGCATCATTGGTGATACACATTTTAATGTTTGACAGTGCTCACACAGTTATGTCATTTATATTTAAGGAATAAAACCCCAGGCTATTGCGTTTACTGCAGTATGAATTACATTTGGTCAACTGGTATGGGCGTAGTATTATTACATGTTTGTTCCATACATTGGCTGCACATCTCAGTGCATAATAACCCAAGCTTCCTGCACCCACATGACTTTCCACATCCAGTCTTCCAGCCTCATGAAACCATTTTCATTAGCTTATTTGGTGCAACTGGGAGGTCAGTCTCCATGGGTAACAGAACATCATCTTGCAATCTCCATCCCCATTCTATTGGAGGCATTGAGTTACCCATCCAACAGCCAAATATGTACGATATGAATGGTATATGGCCGCAGCACTTGTCGGTGGGAGACACGCACTCTGAAATGATGAGCTAAGGGAGGACCTACCAATTGCCTTTTTGTATGCAATGTGTCTGTATTTGTCAAGTTTCTTCACTTGACCAGCTCCATACAATTTGAGTAAGAACTGTTCACCGGCATGTTCTATATCGCTATGTGTGCTTTCACTATTTCTGAACGTTTCTAGCATATGCTTGTCCTGATGATGGTGTACAGTATTGACAGCCTTGTGTTTTCCCTGTCTCTAATGTCCATATACTGTATCACAACCACTTACAGCATGCATAAACAACAAGTGTTGTTGGTGTCTCCTATAGCGTGCTGAAGATCCTGGATGTTGTAAAGGGTCACTGGGTTACTACGGCAAAGCATATATATTGCCACCGTTGTAACCGCTAGTGCAACAAGCATCACCAGTAAGTCAGTGTCAGTTCCTACAACCACCACTGGCTTCTCGGAATCATCAGCCAGTGTTAAGGCTGTTGAAACTATCAGTAAATCTGCATATGCCTCCGACTGTTTCACTCTTATGCCTGCGGCTTGCATCTCTTGACTCAGCAAGTCAATAAATCGACGTTTATTGCTTGTGTATGCGATATATGACTGGAACACGTCATAATATGTAGATGCCTTTGGCCATACAACTGTGTGTAGTAGGTGCCCTCCGTCCACCACAAATATTGCATTGTCTGGGACAGTTGGTTGTTGTGTCACGAATGACTTCCACAATTTACCCAGTGTACTTGTCATGTGCTTCCGCATTAGACCATCAATGAATAGTGCTGGGGGCTGCTGTGACAGTTCGTGTGTCAGGATTGTTTCCATTTCAGTACTATCATTGAGAACACACGTGATCCTATTAAACAACAGAGTGGGGTTAACTGCCGTATCATGTCCTCGGACTTTGACAGTTTTGTACTTACTACTGATTGTCTTAACTTTATCTTTTCTGTGAAGAGTGATCTCTGTGAATCACTTACCTGTCATTTTAGCAGCTGCGGCGGTACCAATGTCGACTGCTTGGTCACAATTCACTGACGAGTCTGCCACTAGTCCAGTGGATATAGGTACAACTCGAGATGGTTCATATTCACAGAATGATGAATATGTGTGCAGCCAATCCACAAAGAGACCAAGTTGTGCTGTTCTGAGGTAGATGTGTGTACTGATGCGAATTTCTCCAGTTGGCTACAAATATGCAAACATCCGGGCATTGCACACATCCACTTTGCCTATGTACTGTCTGTGATGCCCCTACCATGTGTCATGCCACCGGATGTTTTTTAACATTCGCATTGGGACCTGTTCTATCGTTTGGTCAGAAAATTTGCCACTCCAGTACTCGTCAGTACGACGGATAGTAAACTATCCCTGTTCCGTGAATTTGGCACCCATCTGCTGAAGATACAATCGGGCAGTCTTGGCATAGTGGAGATGCCCAGCAGCATGAAAGTATGGGATCATTTTCTCAACACAGTGGAGATGAAGATCCCAATTGCCCATTCTCTCAGCACGTATGAACAGACGAAGGAGGGCGACCTGGTCAATGAACTGTACTCACAACTTGCCAGTTCTGCTTTTGTTTGCCACAGATATACGGAGTTGTGATATTATGTGATTTAATAGCTGTACATCATCGGCAACATCAGCAGGATGAACACCTTGCAAGCTCATCTGATGGAGGGTTTTCAAATGATCTTTGTCAATGTCATCCAGACAGTTTGGATTATCATTTAATAGCACACAGATAAGGGACGCTGACGTCAGCATGTGGGCTCGGTGTGCACGTGAGTATGCATTACCTGTCAAAATATGCACAACAGATCATTTGGCATACACCGTTTCCCACAGATCTGGCAGTCCTCTATCAGTCATGATGTACCCAATGCTGCCTAGGTAAGACATGAGTAGATGGAAGCCACCAAGTCGAACAATGACTTTGTTTAGATCATTTGTTGCAGTCACTATTTCTACCGCCTTTATGTACAACGGTTGGTCAAACGTAACTGGACATCTGCCAAGACCATGTTTCTGACACTATTATTGGGCAAACGATAATGCTGTATAGATTGTGACAGATTTCCCGGGTCCAAGTTGATGAAGGGAAGTACTTCAATTCTAGTTTTGTCAAAATTTTCATTTTGATGTGATACTTTCATGAAGCCACTCCATGATGGACAGGAGGAAAGTTCAAGCACATAACCTGCAACCCATAGTGTGTCTAAGCCTTGGCAGAGATGACATATGTAGGTTCCTTTGCAGGTGCTTCATTGGTCCGATAATAACAGATTTTAGACCAGGAACAGCAGGTTTGCTATATGTATTGATGGGAACGTTTCCACTGGTGATACTATGATTGCGCGCTTCACAGGCATTTCATCAACAGTACCATGTGATGTAACACAAGCTATACCTCCCATACTTTGGAAAGTATTGTGACCAGTAACTGTAGCTACATTGAAGTCTGCATTATCATACACAAATTGGATGAAACCACTGAAGATATCGAGTGGTCTATTGTGTGATACAAGTGCAGCCTCCAGCCTTTGCACTTCTCTGTAATCATCTGAGAAATTGAATCTGCTCAGAAGATCTACCAGTTCACGGGAACCATATTTTCTATGTACATGTGTATATACACAGCAACAGTGATGAAATGAATGACCTTGGACGACATGAAGAAATTATGGCATGAGCTATAGCGGTATTCTCCTATTTATTGTAGGAGACCGTTTACCTTTCTGATTTCTAGACTTAAGAATTAAATTATTAATTAAATGTTTAATGATTATCTAATATGGCTAACTAACCTGAATTTGAGAGAAATTGCTGAAAGAAAATCAAATTCTCCAGCGGGCCATCTTATCAATATTCATGAGACCTCATTCATATTAATGAATCAGGTGACTGAATTTAATCAATGACATGGTCTAAAACTATGTTAGACGGGACGATTTACGCGACGTCGTTAAGAGCAACAACCAAAACATCAATGTTAGACGTTATCCGGGACGTCATGTGTTCAAACGATCACGTCTCTACGCAAATTCACGAACTTTTCACATGCTTCTTAGGATTTAAAACACCATTCTGGTTTTAGACACTTAATTTCTATATTCTCTTGTATCAATCCAAATGCATATACATGTAGTTCATTCTGACTGATTTTCGACATAGCACGCGACCTTGCTCTGAACATTTTATACGGATTTCAATACAACGAGTGCGTGGCTAGTTAATATTGCGTTGTCACGGAAGGGTTTTGAAGCCATATTAGGTTTAGATTTATCATATTTAGCATGTCTCAACTAATCCGTTTCTAGTATACATTGAAAAATCATACTCAACATCTGGAAAGCCATTTAGGCGTGTCAAAAAATAATTTTGACCGTCAACATTTTAATGCTAGACACTTTGGTGCCATTTGGGGATATATTTTGGCGGCCATTTTGAATGGTTATTATGAATATTATCTATATATACTGCGTTTTGGTATATTTATATACTTATGTATGTTCTGATGGTTTGTATGTATATTTATCATAACTGAATACGACGATATAAGCAAAAACCAAAAATGGCGGCCATCTTGGACGCCATCTTGAATTGGCAAGTTGGCACAAGGTTGATTTACGGCGACTTTTTTTCTGATAATGTAGACATGATTCTGGACATATCTGAAATGTTCAGCTTGTTATCAATTGTTTTGACCTTAAACCCTATTGCTCCTGGGCTACAATGCATGGAGCTTATTTTAGTCATGTTGTTTATGAACCTGGCTCTGTTAGAACCTCAATTATTGGTTCGTTTTTCGCCGATATTTATTTCTAGGATAAACTTGAAATAAATCCTATACAATGGACTCTCTCTAAATCGGACACCCTGGGAGGTCACCAGGGTGTCCGCTTACACACTGGGAGGTCCCCAGGGTGTCCGCTTTAGAGAGGCTCCACTGTAAATCAGGCATATGGGCATCGTAAAACAGGTATATGTGATTTCCGATCATGAACAGACATTATCAATAGTGATGGAGGACAATAAAAACATACAATTAAGCAGACATAGATTATATCCATGGATATCCGGTTTGGAGAGGTTATACTGCATACCGTAAATGATGTCGAACATTGGCAATAAATCAGTGACAATGCGGAAGTACACGCGTACGTACGGGTAATTTACATTCCGCTAGAGAATTTAGTGTTGTAATGTTCCATGCTATTTGGTCGCTCTAACATATAATGATTACTAGTTTAACATGTTTAAGTTCCACTCTTTGCATGCTAGCGGAGAAAATATCCGCCAAACGAATTAGGAGTATATGTTTTATTTCTCTCTGTAAATATGTCTTGAAATTTCATTAGAATTGAGTCC
>CM055274.1:27887863-27929726 GCA_029237695.1 Conchocele bisecta
AGGGCGTGGTTTACAAACCCGTACTGAAATACAATGCATGTATAACCATAAACCCGTACTGAAATACAATGCATGTATAACCATAAACCCGTACTGAAATACAATCACAAACCCGGACTGAAATACAATGCATGTATAACCATAAACCCGTACTGAAATACAATGCATGTATAACCATAAACCCTTACTGAAATACAATCACAAACCGGTACGGAAATAGAACCACAAAGCCGTACTGAAATACAACTTCGGTACTGAAAAACCACACACCCGAACTGAAATACAACACAAACCCGCACTGGAATACAACTACAAACCAGTACTGAAATAAACACAAACCCGTACTGAAATACAATACATTATATGCTGAAAGACAACGCCCCATTGTATTACATACATGTAGCGGTACGTGGTAATCACATATGAATACATATAGAGAATACCAGGCTACTGTCTTTCGATATCAAGTTTATCAGGCAAGGCTAGGAAACGCTAGGAGGCTTGCTGAGGAATTCCTACCGTTTCCGAGCCGAGCCTGATAAACTTAATATCGAAAGACAGTAGCCTGGTATTCTATTTATCAGGTAACGTTTTATGCTCGAAAAAGACCAAAGATGACGTCGTTATCTATGGATAGAACGCGGACTTGTTTACGTTGCGTCATTACACTCACGTCATTCGGTAACGTCACGTGACGTCATCCGACCAATTGAACGTCAATATTCACTTCATTGTAACCCGGATGTTTGTATCAGGTCAATGCCTGATACAACAATATGTTATCAGTCAGTACGTATTCGGCCAATACAGGGCAGGTTACCTGATAAAATCAAGTACCTTCACAAAAGGCGGGACATGTTAAATAAATAAATAAATTTCTAATTCGACATGCAGTGCTTATTTGAACGTCAATATTCACTTCATTGTAACCCGGATGTTTGTATCAGGTCAATGCCTGATACAACAATATGTTATCAGTCAGTACGTATTCGGCCAATACAGGGCAGGTTACCTGATAAAATCAAGTACCTTCACAAAAGGCGGGACATGTTAAATAAATAAATAAATTTCTAATTCGACATGCAGTGCTTATAACAGAGTAGCACAATACCAAAATGTATACTGTCTGTTCCACGTTTTTCTGCAGACACATTCAATCTAAAAAATATTTAAATGTAAGTCCTTTTTCACCAATAACAAAAAAGTCACCCTCCCCAAAAAAAATGTCTTCATGAAATTCCATCAAATATTGATTTTATATCGAAAAAACGATTTTCCTATGGGAATTTATTTAACATAGGGGGAAAAGAGGTGGAAGATTGCGAGAGTAACTTTTTTGTTATTTGTGAAAAAGTACAGTTAAATAGTGTTAAGGTTTAATGTGTTTAATGGCCAAAAGTTCGTCGGCATTAAAACCTGGAACAGACAGTAGGGTCATACATTTATGCTACCAGAGGTGAATAACCCGTGAAAACATATTGGACACCTGAAAAATCATCTGAGACACAATGCCTTTAAACTTAAGCCTAGTTCCAAATACAATATTTAATTCCACGAGCTTGCAGTACGGAGTAATACAAGACAAGCCATGCGATTGTGTACTAAGAAGATGTGCGATTTTTCATGAAATATATTTACAGAAACTGTGATATTTTCTGTAAATGGCATCAAAAGTTGACGATATGCATTTGCTAGGAACATTTCGTCAACGGTCGACGTCATTTGCGGAAAATATGGTAAATTTTGTAAATATTTTGTATGACATTTCGCACATGACAAAATCACATGACTTGTATCGTATGTAAATGATGGGAGCGTTGTGAACGCTATCGGATATATTTGCTCCCCATTGGGAACGTTTCACGGGGAACAATTACACTTTCAATTATTGTTTATGGAAATTATTCGCTGCGTATTTTCTCCGGGACGTCGTGTGAATGCGGTATTGGTATTCGGTATTCAGGGGGCCGTTTCACTAAACTTCCTACGACTAAAATGTTCGTAAGTGAAAAATTATGATAGTCTGTAAATTTCACACTAACACTGTTTTCTTGTAAACAATTGTTGGTTTTACATTTATTGAGCATAGGCTGCATATGCAGCCTATGCTCAATAAATGTAAATCCATCAATTGAAATTTGCAGACGATTCTAAATTTGCGCTTACGAACATTTTAGTCGTAAGAAGTTTAGTGAAACGGCCCCCTGGTCACAGGCATTAGGCATGTTTCGGCTTTGTTCGGATAATTATATTAGCAATGCAATTGGCGTTATTCCATTATCAGGGGAAGTAATCCTTGTAATGTATGCAGTAATGATTAATTTCGAGTCGAACACCGTTGTTTAAAGGCCAGTGGTGTCAGCTATTTATATGATAATATATTTTTCCATTTTTCAAATGGAAACAATAATGGTTTCTATGCATATTTTTGTACAAAACGATCGTGTTGACATATTTTTCCATTTGTTTTCGTGTGTTCGCTTTGGTAATTTTCAACTGTGTGACTGAACCTCGAACGTTAGTACATGTTATAGAGAATAGTAGGTTAGTGCCGTGAATGGGAAAAATATCTGGCAAGGCTCAGGAAATGGGTTTCCGTGACGCGCCAGATAGTTTTCCCATTTGACTGGATATCAAAAATGTTTCACGGCACCGTGTTTCACGGTACATACGCACTGTGTTGACGGGATAAAAGTAGAGGTTAATACGTGGCTTGTTTGATATCGGCCTAGGTATCGGCCCAAGGTAACTTGGTATCAGCCAGGGGGCCGTTTCACTAAACTTCTTACGACTAAAATGTTCGTAAGCGCAAATTTAGAATCGTCTGCAAATTTAAATTGATGGATTTACATTTATTGAGCATAGGCCGATATCAAACAAGACTGTGTATGTTTTTGCTGTAGGCAAATACAGGCAATTTCTAGGCAAAAATTGATATATAAGTAATAGGAGTATACAATAATAGTTTACAATAATAGTTTTCAAAATGATACAGATAGCATCCAGACCGCACTTACCATTTTCCCGCGGTGTGTCGTTGTACATCCGATAAGTGATATATCGTTATGTAGATGTCGTACACAGTGTAACGTCTTACGTTGTCATACCGCTGTGTTCACTGAAACGTTAATGAAAAGGGTTGGTGGCTTCATTATGTGACATTTTGTAAAATAAATTACAATTAAAACTCCCCGTCCTTCACCTCCCCTCCCCCATGATGTTCGATTGAAAGAGGTAATTATGTAGTGCTGTGCCTGTGATTGGCGACCAGTGTAGCACCTGATCGAATAGCACACTCTTGTAATTGTGACGTGTGAGAAATGGGGTTTATGGGACATTCGACCAGTGTAGATCCAGATCAGACATCCGCACAGTCTGATCAGGATCTGCACTGTTCGCCGTTCCATAAATGAAACACCCGTCATGTTTCTAACAAGGAATATGGATTATTACCGGGCTACATGGGTGTGATATTCGATCTGGAGCTATACTGGGCACGAATCACATAAGTCTCATTTATCCAGTCACAGATACAGAATACCCTCTTTAAATCGGACACCCTGGAAGTCTGTCTCACACTGGCAGCTAGTGTTGGCGGAGGGGAGGGGAGTACGGTGGAATATTATTTGCAAGAGGGAGCATTCCTGTCAGTGGATCGATGGTCCGACTGTGGTCTACTAGAGTGTGGTTAATTTGGCTATGGCCAATTACACGTAGGAACTGGTCAAATGCATGTAGACTGTAGTGAAATAGGTTGTATTAAAAATAAATGCATCCTCAAACGGACAGACGAACGTTTTCGCAAAGTATCTGGCACATATTAGTCGTCTTCGTATGTTCGCTGTGATGTGATGAAAGAATACAGGCGTAGTATAGTGGAACCTCTCTAAACCGGACAGAGAGGTCCCCAGGCCTGAGGGTGTCCGGTTTAGAGAAGCACTACAATAACATTTTTGTCAAGGCAACAATATGAGACAAACGAGTAGTATAAACTCACCTGACTGTGTGTATTAGCATAACACTACCCCGTCATAACTGTAATGCAACGGAATGTTAGTAACTGGAGAAGTTGGGCTCATGGCATTGTAGACCAGACTGGTCGACAATGTCACAGCCTATTGTCTCCATTTATAGTGGAAGCCCTCTAAACCGGACACCCTGGGGACTTCACAGGGTGTCCGATTAAGAGAGGTCCCACTGTAAATAAGCACTACATGAACAGGTTTCAATCATGAACAGACACGACAATGAAATAGATAACAGTGAAAGTTGTCTAAATTGGGTCCCCAGGATGTCCGGTTTAGAGAGGTTATAATGTCCATCATCATAAGTCATGTGTGTTTGTACACAAGAAGATGTGTGATATACCGTGACAAGTATTTACAAACTACGATATGCCCCGTAAATGATGTCTAAAGTTAACGAAATGTACAGTGACAATTCCACAATTGATATAAAATTTTCGTCACCTTTCGACGTCATTTACAGAAAATTTCACAAGTGTCTGTAAATATTTTCATAAATCGCACATCTTCTTAGGTACCAAATCACATGGCGTGTCTCATATGTATTCTACCGAATCGAATAGTTAACTCATTGCCATGATTACGCACTCGTATTAATCAACTGTGAATTCATTTTCATGGAACGCCGTCAATCAATAAAATGACAGAGACAACTGAATAGTGTTGCAGATTTGAATATAATCTAATGACCAATGGACATGGAGATAATGTTGATATGTGGCTGTGACTGGAAAAATGGGGCTTCTGTGATTTGTTGCCAGTGTAGCTGCTGACCAAATAGAACAATCGTGTAGCCTGATAACGTATTGCTTATACGAGGCGTGACGGATTCATTGATGGAATGGCGAATAGTGTAGATCCTGATCAGACTGTGCGGATGCACAGGCTGATCTGGATCTACGCTGGTCGTAAAATCCATAAGCCCCATTTCTCCAGTCACAGCCACAGCCACATATCAGAGCATGTACTTGACGACCGATTCCAATCTCTATGTTACGATTCATTCCCCATGGATTTTACTCTGCAAAGCTAGATTTGTTCTATCTAAACAGCTTATATCTGACAAAACCAGCTTCAAGTACAGTATGAACCTATATTATGTAAACCGGACACCCTTGGGATCACATTGTGTTTAATTCAGACGTGTTACACTTTAATTTATTTAATTTTCGTGTCTGTTCATGATTGAAAATGACACAAATAATGGTTGATGGAGTGCTTTATAACAGTTGTACCTCTCTGAACCGGACGCCCTGTGGATCTCCCAGGGTGTCCGGTTTAGAGCTGTTAGAGATACATAGACCAGCATCTGTGCTACGCAGTGTTGGGTTAATTGAGTGAGTGATAATGGATAACCCGTTCACCCCTATACATGTAGATAACCTGGCATTGAGAGTTACATGCTCATTTCAGGACCGTTCTGTTATTTACATGAGGGGTAAAACATTTGAAAAAAATCTGACAAACACTGCCGATCCTGATGAGGCGGCTTGTTACAAGCTCAGGCTCATCTGTAGCCGATTTCATCAACATTGCAAAGTATACTTTTCTAGCAACGTATACTTTGAGGGAGTAATCATTATTTTTTTCCCGAAATGCATTATTTCATATAGAACTAACGACTGCATATATTTGATGTTTAAAAGTATGCAGACTTATTATACTGAATTTATTACATTATCACAGCCAAAATGGCTGTGATAATGTAATAAATTCAGTATAATAAAAATTAATAAATTTATCCTAAAATTTAAAATGTCTCCCTCAAAGTATACTTTGCTAGAAAAGTATACTTTACAATGTTGGTGAAATAGGCTACTGGGATCTACAGTGTTTGCAAGTGTTTCCTTGATGGTCAATGTTGTTGAAAGGGTTGAGAATATTATTCAATAACAGATTAAAACAGTTACAGCAAAATCAAATAGTTAGCTAAGACAGTTAACAAATATTGTCAAAAACAGGTTACACATTTTATGCGTCGTTATTCTGTTTTTGAAAGTACTATTTATTGGAAATATCTCATTTGAGAAAAATCTTGTTCATTGACCCGTGTAGATTTCCGGAATGAATGCACGTATCAATATATTCCCGCCCAGGAATTAGACACTATACATTTGGCATTCTAATAATCCGATATACAGATCCCCGACTCATTTACTCGTCAAATTCCCATGTATCTGTCTAATTCCGTCAGCATTCTCAGATGGAGAGACAATGATAATATAATAACATAATATAGTGGAACTTCTCCAAACCGGACACCCTGGAAGGGTGTCCGGTTTGGAGATGTTCCACTGTAAATTAGACATGTTACCACTTCATGACACAATCTAGTGTGTTGCAATCATGAAATGTCATTGTAATCAGAGACACAAAACCGCGAAACCGCGAAACCGCGAAACCGCGAAACCGCGAAACCGCGAAACCGCGAAACCGCGAAACCGCGAAACCGCAAAACCGTGAAACACATCTAATGTAACCCTTACTACGCTGAATTAAATGTTGTCGTCTGCTGGAAATGTTTTATTTTCAATATTTCTCGACAAAAACCTGGTTTTGACAGCACATGAGTCTCATGTGCTGTCAAAACCAGTTTTTTGTTAAGAATTAAAGTAAAAAATGAAAAACAGCAGACGGCAATTTCCGTCAGAAGGGTTAAAGGTACATGCACACTCAGTACTGAGGCACAAACTATTTGTTATATCATAGACATCCTCAGAGACATTTTCTGGAAAAATAAATATTAATTAGCCATTACCCCATGTATTGATTGGCATTATTATACAGTTTATATCAGACGTAAATTTCCACACTGATATCAGGGGCGATAACCATGTTTCCTTATAATGTTCACGGACATTACTATTTATTCTCTGTATTTATGTTTTGATGTGCAATGATCATACTTTATAATCTGTCGAAAATATTATTGTTTTAGGTGACGCATTTAATTAGTATCAATAATTAAAAAAGATCATGCCTCATTTGAATATGAAAATGATAAAATAGATATGTTCTAAATGAGTATATCTGTATAGCGGGTACTCGACATTTTTAGAACTGGTGGAATAGTGACACAATTATATACTTATTTACATTGTAATTCCTATAAAGAACATTTACTGTCTGTTTCACGAAAGCTGCCCAAATTGTACGGCTATATAAACAATTCAAAAACAAGATTTCTTTTGATAATATTAAATTAAAGGAAAAATTAAGAATGAGCCTTCTTTTTATTTCGTGAAATTCGGTCAAATATTGATTTTATTACGAAAAATTGATTTGTCTATGGGAATTTAACATGGGGGAAAAAGTGATAAGGAAATGTGGGAAGAGTCAAAAAACGAAAAATTTTGGAAATTGATTCCGAAACCTGACTAGATAGCTTGGATATGATCTATCTAAGAAAACAAAAGTTAAATTTTAAAAATCGGTCCAGTATTTCTGAAATTCAAAAATATTTCCCCATGTTAAATCCCCATAGACATCTTCACGGAGTGAAGATGTCTATGGGGATTTAACATGGGGAAATTTTGACCAAATTTCACGAAATAAAAAGAAAGCTCATTCTTAAATTTTGATAACATTTAATATTATCGAAAAAAATATTGTTTTCGAATTGTTTATATGGCCGTAAAATTTGGGCAGCTTTCGTGAAACAGACAGTAGTGCCTACTGAGTGAGCTTGTACCTTTACACATCCATATTTTCCAGAGTGTCCGGTATAGAGGGGTTCCACTGTACACACACTCACCTGGAGTTATCCGCTGGAAGTATATCCGCAGTTGTCTCCCATTGTTGCCTATAAGTTATGCATCTCAATTTACAAAGTTGTCTCTCATATATGCTGGATTTATGTCCATTTACTCGGCATCATTTACTTCGCAGTTTCGCCACCTGGGTACTCACCTCTAGCCACCATGAGCCAGTGTATGAAATAATCACACACACCTTTTAAAGACAAGCACTTACTGAGAAAAGAAAAGTACACAGTTACATAGTCCGTCAGCAAAGGAAAATTTGTAAACAATTCAAATCCAAAGCGGAATCCACCATCTATTCCCACTATATACAGACACTTTGAGCATAACGGATGCGATAAGGCATCTTATCTTGGGATTCGACCCGAACTTGCTAATATTAACAATGAACGAGAGATACAAGCAAGTGACGAGCACATATACACTTCGCCCAACCCTCTGTATTGAACAGCTGCCATATATCACGCGGCTGGTGGCTGGCACGGATATTGGTTTATACGTTTCTCGATTTATGGCGCCGTATGTCACTGAAATGGCTTCCAACATTGTATATTACCGTAGACAGGCGCTCCCGACAAAGACGTATTATTTTAGTTCGTGGTTACGGTGTTCATTCTGCAACAAAAAGAAAATGTTTAACGTTACTTGATTTCCACATACAAATCAAATTACCTATTTATGATATACGTAGATCATTCGAAATGTATATGCGCTTCAAAAAATGTACAAAATATAAATAAAATAAACATATTAGTGGTGATTTAGAAGGAACTATTATGCGTTGTGAAGAGTAGTTCCGGCATTGACCAATATGAACTAACGCGACGTCAATATGTGAAACTACTGACGTCTTGCGTTGCATTGTGTTTCAAACGAATGTACGTACAATGGTGTCGGCTAATTCTGCGCATCAAACAAATTTAAATGTGATTATCATCCCCAAATCCAGTCAAAATTTCCTGAATATTCAACGCATTTCAAAGACGTCTGTGCAGGTAAAATGTCATACCCTTCTGACGTCAGTAAGTGACGTAAATTGTGTGATGTATGACATGTGTGTTTGCAATTTCACATTTTTTTCTGCTAATGCTGCGCATCAGTAGCCCATTTCATCAACATTGCAAAGTATACTTTAGTAGCAAAGTATACTTTGAGGGAGAAATTTTCAATTTTTTTAAAAATTTATTAATTTTTATTATACTGAATTTATTACATTATCACAGCCATTTAATGGCTGTGATAATGTAATAAATTCAGTATAATAATTCTGCATACTTTTAATCATGAAATATATGCATTTGTTAGTTCTATGTGAAATAATGCATTTCTGGAAAAATAAATGATTACTCCCTCATATATAAACAAGCCGATGAAAGGCATTGTGGATCAGCATAGCAAAATTGATATTAAACTTGAAGCAGAACTATCCAGCAACATCATGACAGGTTAGTTTGTTAGTTGAACAGTTAATATAGTAAATAAGAGCAGCAGGGTCTAAGGATTTACACAATTTTACAATGTTCGGAATAACTTGTTACCAAACTATCGGACTGTGATAAAATTGTTCCACACTGTAGCAATCAATCAGCTTGTGTATTCCGAAATCCACATATTTTATTATGACGTACGCAAGGCTAAATTTGACATGAATTGCGCATTAGCCGATGCGCAGGAATAGCAGAAATGACAGTAGTTAATAAACAATGATACAGCGTGGCATTTTCAGATGTGCACCAGCATGCGAGTTCGACAACATCAAGATGTTCGATACATAGAGAATAGTAGGTTAGTGCCGTTAATGGGAAAAAATATCCGGCAAGGCTCAAGAATTTCTTTATTTCTCATCAGAAATATATGTTGTGACCACGGTTCAAATGAGTGGTCACAACATATACTTTGGTTCAGAAATAAGGAAAATAGATAGAGCATAGTAGGTTAGTGCCGTGAATGGGAAAAAATATATAGTGGAGCGCCGTGGCGTAATGGTTAGTGTGTCGGACTACTGATCCAAGGGTCGTGGGTTCGAGCCTGACTAGCGACGTGCGTTGTGTCCTTGAGCAAGACACTTTATCCACACTGCTCCAGTTCACCCAGCTGTAAATGGGTACCGATAATTCGTAGTTGCTCTGTAAATACGAATTACCGGCTTCTCTCAAAAATTCTCTACCTCCGTTCTTTCTCACATTCTTGGGAGACGGCATGCAAGGTCCTAGAGCCAGTGCAGCCGTTAAATATAAGCTAAAAAAAAAAGGAAAAAAAGGAAAATATCTGGCAAGGCTCAGGTAACGGGATGGGCGAGGCTCTGCGAGGTTTCCGTGCCGCGCCAGATATTTTTTCCCATTCACGGCACTAACCTACTATTCTATTTATCCCGTCAACACCTACAAATGGCTGTAAAATGCAAAAATAGCATTGACTGGATATCAAAAATGTTTCACTGCACCGTGTTTCACGGCACTGTGTTGACGGGATAAATATGTGAGACACGCCATGTGATTGTACCTTCCGACGTCTGCGTAATTTCATTAAATATGTTTACAAAACTTACAAATCTTTTCATATTGACAAATTGTCAGAGTACATGCGGAATGTACTCTGAAAATATTGTCAACCCTTGACGCCATTTACGGAAAATATAAATTTTGTAGACGTATTTCATTGAATTACGCAGATGTTCGAAGGTATGGCGTGTCTCACATATGGCTGTGACTGGGTAAATGGGGCTAGTGGGTTTTGCGATCAGTGTAGATCCAGATCAACCTGCGCTTCCGCACAGTCTGATCAGGATCTGCACCAGTCGCCATTCCATCAATGAAACACCCATCCGCATTCTAACAGGAAATATAGGTCATACAGGTGTGTGCTATTTGACCAGTAGCTGAACTCGTCACAATTCTCATAAACCCCGTTTCTCCATTCACAACCACATATCTTGTTATTAATTAATCTTACTTTCCTTTCACATAGACGAGCCGTGTGATTTTGTATCTAAGAGGATGTGCGATCATTCATAAAATAGATTTACGTGAATAAAAACTAAACAACTATTTTTGTTCACAAAAACTGTGATATGTTCTCTAAATGACGTCGAAACTTGACAAAATTTCATCGACTTTTGACGTAAATGTCGAGTCCCAGATTGCGTAGATACATTGTATGTAGGATGATTTTGACAAAAACTAATCGAAATCGGAATATTGACTCCTTTTAACAACATAGCATGACACACTAATTCGTTTTACAAGCAATAGGACCCTAAACTACACAATATAGACCGGATTTATTGTAGGAATGCCGGAATGGCCTTTTTGTGGAATTTATCGGGGATATAAACTTGGAAAAGTCGCGGGAATACTGAATACTGAATACAGTATTCCCGCGACTTTTCCAAGTTTATACATTTACATTCAGTATAATAATTCTGCATACTTTTAATCATCAAATATATGCAGTGGTTAGTTCTATATTAAATAATGCACCATTTTAACAAATCTGAAAGAGTATCGGTGGTTGATCAATACTGTAATGTTTAGTTAAGATCGGCTTGCCAGTTTATGAGAAAATTGTTAGGAAGTTAACCGGCTTGATTAATTTCTTTATCTGATTTAAATTTCTTAAACAGGCTGTGGAATCACTTGGTTTCCGCACGTCGTAACGTCATGTTTTTCTATACGTTTACACTAGATTTCCTTTAAAGTGACTGTGTCTCTAATGACCTCTCAGTAGCCGATTACATCAACGTTGAAAAGTATGCTTACCTTACTCGGTACACTTTGAGTGAGAACCTTTCAATTTAAAGATAAAATTATTAATTTTTAATTAATTAAATAAAATAGGTTATGACAAATTATTATAATGCATTTATTACATTATCACAGCCATTTACATTATGTAATACATTCAGTATAATAATTCTACATAGTTACGTCATTTGATATATGCAGTCGTTAGTTCTGTGTGAAATAATGCATTTAGGGAAAAATAAATGATTACTCCCTCAAAGTATACTTAGCTAGATAAGTATATTTTGCGAGTTTGGTGAAATCGGCTCTGATGTCCAATATGTAGTGTTTCGCTTCATGCACAGTCAATGACATATACATCAATCCCATTATTTTATTTTATCACATTCCCAAAACATGAGTTATATTCAAGCACATGCTATTAGAAACCATGATAAGTAGGGGAGATAATTTGGCTTCCATCAGTTGGCATTTTCCCTACATGTATACATGTACCTGTAAGGAAAATGTGTTGTGCCTGTCTTTTCTGCAAATTCTGCGCATCGGCTAATGTGCTAATTAGTCAATCGGCTAATTTACATCAAATTTAGGCGTGCGGATGTCATAGTAAAATATGTGGATTTTGGAATAAACAACTGAAGGTGATTAATGCTACACTGTGGCACAACTTTATCACATTCCTATAGTTTGGTAAAAAGTTATTCAGAATATAGTCAAAATGTGTAAAATCCACAGACCCTGCTGATGGAATAGTTGTCTTATTTACTGTTCAACTGACAAACTCACCTGTCATTATGTCGCTGGATAGTTCTGCTTCAAATTTAATACACATTTTATAATGCTGATCCAGTATGCTGTTCGCCGTTTTTGTTTACACTACCAGGTTCGCAGCATTAGCAGAAAAATATGTGACGTTGCAAACACGTATGCGATGTCAATTTACGTCACTTACTGACGTCAGAACTTTATGCCATTTTACCTGCACAGACTATTTTGAACTTTGTTGTATATTCAGTGAATTATGACTGAATATTGGAATGGTATCACTTAATGGCATTTAAATTTGTTAGGAAAGCCTTAGGTGCGCATAATTGGCCGACACGATTGTACGTATGATAGATGCTAGTTTATTTAATTTAAATAAAATAAAATAATATAGTAACTATCGATTTAAAAACATGTTTATAATACTGAATAATAAATTCGTTGCAAATCCCCGGGTATGGAAGGTGTTCGATCAAATTCCCAAATGCAAATCCCCATTTTTTCCATGCAACTTATATGTACAATTAGGGTCAGATATGCTATGCAAATGTACGATGAGACCTAGTGCCTTTAATATATGTATTGCTTACCCTACATGTAGTTTCTCGACCAATGAAAGAACGACATTTCGTCTCAATTAATCGCATATTGCGACGCTTTCGCCAAATTATATGAAATTAATCATAAAATGGTCAACGCTATATTTAGAACTGATGTTATGCCTTGTTGTCATAGTTCACGAGACGTAAAGCATATTACCGCCCACACACGCGTTCACTTCGTGTCAAGCCGCCAATCACATACTAGTATAGCAATTCGAAATCACTGTTACGGGCGGAGCTTCGCGACTGGGCTGGTAAACAAATAAGTACAATATAGTTCACATATTGGATTTTTAATAAATTAATTTCGCTACGAAATTAATTTATTAAAAATCCAATATATGAGCTATAACTATTACTAACAATCTCATATAATTTTAATCGAAATGGGGCCAGTGTGGACTACTGTCTGTTCCACGTTTTGCTGCCGGCAAACATTTGGCTATTAAACACATTCAATCTAAAAAATATTTAAAAGTAAGTACTTTTTTATCAATAACAAAAAGGTCACCCTCCCCAAAAATATTATTTGATGAAATTCCATCAAATATGGATTTTATTGCGAAAAAACAATTTTCCTATGGGAATTTAACATGGGGGCTTAAAATAGATTTTGTTCAAACATGTTTTTTATTTGTGGACCGATTTTCAAAATCTAACTTTTTTTTTCTTAGTTACATCATTTTCCAGCTACCTCGCCAGGTTTTGGAGTCAATTTCCTTTAGGATCAATATACGAACATTTTTGGAAATTGACTCCCCATCATGGCCCATGTTAAATTCTCATAGGAAAATCGTTTTTTCGCAATAAAATCAATATTTGATGGAATTTCATCAAATCAAATTTTTTTGGGAGGGTAACTTTATTGTTATTGATGAAAAAGTACTTACTTTTAAATACTTTTTAGATTTAATGGGTTTAATAGCCAAAAGTTCGTCGGCAGCAAAACGTGGAACAGACAGTAGTGTAGCATGAACACAGATACATGTATATATTACTTGTTAGAAACATGCCGGGTGTTTCGTTGATGGAATGACGAACAGTGCAAATCATGATCAGACAGTGCGCATGCATAGGCTGATCCGGATCTATGCTGTTATATACTGTTCGCAAGACCCATAAGCCCCATTTCTCCAGTCACAACTACAATTTTCAGCACAAGGATTACGTGAACGTGGATAAACGTGACGTTGCCATTGTGAAGTTACAAGGTCGTCTTACCTACACATCTAGTGTCCAGCCAGTGTCTCTGTCGGGTATGTGGTTTTGAGTACATAATAATTACATTTCATTACACTGCATTACATACGAGTTATGACGGCGTAGTCTTTCCAAATGTGCGTTTGAAGCGTTCTTTGTTTACTTTCTACTTCGTGGAGAGCGACCTAAGAATATTGCTAATACACACTTTATTATAGTCTGTTTCACGAAAGCTGCCAAAATTTTACGGCCATATAAACAATTCAAAAACCATATTTTTTTCGATAGTATTAAATTAAAGGACAATTTAAGAATGAGCCTTCTTTTTATTTCATGAAATTCGGTCAAATATTGGTTTTATTACGAAAAATTGATTTGTCTATGGGAATTTAACATGGGGGAAAAAGAGGTAAAGGAGTGTGGGATCAGTCAAAAAACGAAAAAAATTTGGAAATTGACTCCGAAACCTAGCTAGATAGCTTGGATATGATCTAACTAAGAAAACAAAAGTTAAATTTTAAAAATCGGTCCAGTATTTCTAAAATTCAAAAAAATTTCCCCATGTTAAATCCCCATAGACATCTTCACTATGGGGATTTAACATGGGGAAATTTTGTTTTCGCAATAAAATCAATATTTGACCAAATTTCACGAAATAAAAAGAAGGCTCATTCTTAATTTTTCCTTTAATTTAATATTATCAAAAGAAATCTTGTTTTTGAATTGTTTATATGGCCGTAAAATTTGGGCAGCTTTCGTGAAACAGACAGTAGGTGAGTTTGTGTTAATATTTTGATATCATATTGAATAAGTTTATATCAATAACATTATAGCAAAGTATGTCAACATCCTGCATACTTTCTTCTATATTGTACTGCACGAAATGTAAATGCTATTACGCAAATGTATACCGTTGACTGGTGTGTTGCGATATAGTACAAACAGGGTGCCGTTTCCCTAACCTTCGTACGACTAAATTTCATTCCATTTCTGGACCCCCATGGTGGAAATTTCTACCCATATGTCAGTAGTGATTTTATCAACACAAAAAACATCATTTAATTTAATAAATTTATTAATATTATACAATTAACGCAGGCGGTAATGTATTTGTTTCGAAGCAATACATCCGAACAGAGTCAAATCATTTGTGGTTGTGCTCAATGTGTATGATCACGTGGTTATAACAACAACAACAACGTGCTGACACGGAAATCGATTCTTCGCAAAAACGACATAAGTATGTGCTGAACTCCTGGGACCACCAAAATGCGGCCCACGAAGACGCGTTTGCTGCGCCAAAATGCGTTGCCTATTAAGGAAAATATCAAATAATACTTACTTTGGAGTGGGCGCGCTTTCGACACCTTCAACCATTGTTGTTGATGTTGTAACCACGTGAACATGCACTTTGTGACTGAAAAAATGGAGCTTATGCAATTTGTAACCAGTGTAGTTCCTGATCAAATCATACACTCATGTCGCCTGATAACGATACATAGTGCTTGTTAGAAGCGTGACGTGTATTTCCTTATTGGAATGGCGAACATTACAGATCCTTTAAGACTGGGTGAATGCACAGGCTGATCTGGATCTATGCTGCTCGCAAAACCCGTAAGCCTCATTTCCCCAGTCACAACCACATGTTTGAAAGTTCGTACGAGAAAATATAAGTTTACTTTGCGGAAAATGTCAGTAATATTACGGACGTTGATGACCATGGCAGCTACATGTATAACGTTCTAACTTGTGGTCACCATCTGAGTTGCACCTTGTCTGCAACCTCTCTAAGACGAAGAACGTAGTAGGTGTGCAATCATACTTTATTGGCACGCAATCGATTGCATAGTAGAATTAGCCTAAATCTCAGAGTTCCTGGTTGGCACCCGTGCCCAGACTACCGAACGGCGCCCCAGGCGACCCAGAGTAGGTCCGACCTTCTAACCAGCAAATTCCAGTGTACATGTATATCGCTAAGCGAGCAATCTGTACTCTGATTAGTGAGCCCCAATTTACGGCCTTATATATTCATTATGTTACCAGCACAATCCGGTTAGTGTTTGCTGTCTAAATATTAGTATGTACCTGAACTCTCAAGAACAGGCCATATCGCTGCACAGCGCTCCTGTCACAATCGCATTTGTTGTTGATTCTTTCAAGTTTGTTTAACGATATTGACCGGCAACGTCGCTTTTCTGAGAATTGCAAAAATATGACGTAAAACAATATGCTTATACGTTATCACCCTTGAGATAACATATTATGTCACGCAAATTTCTATGGGGGCATCCATTGATTGTGCTACGCCTAAACGGCGAGTACGACCAAGAAAATAGTGTCCTGTGCCACCTTATCCTATGACGTTTTGGTCTGTCTTGCTTTGTATCTACAACTCTACATATACTATTCTCTATAGTTTTCAAAGTTGTATGCTCAGTTTATCAGTTAAATTATGTAAGATACTAATCGAGACTTTTCGTGCGTATGAACACCGCAACTATTATATTTAGGTCTCACGGGACAGTACGTACGGAACTAGCAATAAACGGGGGTGGACGATTTTCTATATATTTCAGTACTGACCTTGCAAGTTACACCAGGTGTTTAACTTACCTCACACACCGATCAGTTTTTGTGGAGATAACATCTTTCAATACTTTTAGTACTTACATTTTTAATTTTAACGTCGCATTTGGTTATTTATATTTTTGAAACTACCCACAAATGCAATGTAAATATATGTATTAAAACTGTGGGAAGTTGCGTTTACTGTGGTACGAACAACATGTGGTATGCTTAAAGTTTGCACGTACATTAAACACAATAGTTTTCGATCCACTGTAAGCGCAACAGATTTGATTACATAAATATCTCTCACGTGTTTACTTGTAGATGATGCGTTTGACACATATGCCTTAAGCAGCTCAAATTGCTGGGCTATCGGATTTGGGACGTCCAGTCAAAGTAAGAACGTAGATCCGGCTTATGATATTAGCGGACAGTGTAGACCCGGATAAGCCTGCGCATCTGCGCAGTCTGTTCCTGGTCTATTACATCCGTCATTCAGTCAATAAAACGTCCATGCATCCAGCAGACAGTATGGCTCCTTATACAGGAGCCCGTTTCACTAAACTTCGTACGACTAAAATGTTCGTAAGTGCAGATTTAGAATAGTTTGTGAATTTCAATTAATGGATATGCAGCCTATGATCAATACATGCAAATCTAATACTTGTTTACAAGAACACATTATGAAAGTGAAATTTACATCATAGTTTTGCACTTACGAACATTTTAGTCGTACGAAGTTTAGTGAAACTGCCCCCAGGAATAGCATATACGAGACTGGCCACAAATACCATAAGCCACATTTTTCAGTCACAGAAAAGAACGTAGATAATACATGGCTGATTTCGTTTGATATCAGGGGCCTATTTCACCAGCATTGCAAAGTATACTTTTCTAGCAAAGTATTCTTTGAGGGAGAAATGTTCAACTTTAGGAGAAATTTATTAATTTTTATTATACAGAATTTATTACATTATCACAGCCATTTTGGCTGTGATAATGTATTAAATCCAGTATAATAATTTTGCATACTGTTAATCATCAAATATATGCAACGGTTAGTTCTATATGAAATAATGCATTTCGGGAAAAATAAATGATTACTCCCTCAAAGCATACTTTGCTAGAAAAGTATACTTTGCAATGTTGGTGAAATCGGCTACAGGTATTATCACATGCAATCCTTGTTATGCCGTGTTTTAACCCATTTCATAAATTAATGTGTTATGACACACGTGTAATAACACCTGGAGCGAATGTATTTGATTGGCTGGCCGCATCACCATAATTTGTGTATTATGCGCCAACGTTATGTCAAATGAATAACGTAGAGACGTTCCAAATGACATCCGTAATGGCGCGACAAAGCAACGATGCTTTGACGTTGACTTCATTAGAAGCGTCCGTGACTCATTAACAAATTCTGCTAACTGACAATGTGAGCTCCCGTTTGCTGGTATGAAGTGTTTACAAAGAACATGAACCTGTTATATAATAAATGTATTGCTAGGATTAAATCTGTTCTCTGTGGAAATTGTCAAGTAGATGCGAAAATAGTCAATGGCGTCTGCTCATTGACACGTATTGGACTTCACTAAATGTTCTGCTCTTTGGAGGCTGCAGTCATGTGATAAACATAATCTCAAACTCGTTTCCCTTTGATATGTATACACCTCGCCAGAGGTTCGGTGCATAAATTGTGCGTGACTCGTTTCATAGGTCTCATATCAAATGGAAACTCGTTTGAGATCCTCTATTTATCCCGTCAACACAGTGTGTATATGCCGTGAAACACGATGCCGTGAAACATTGTTGATATCCTGTCAATATGACCTAATCACTGCGTATGAATATGAGCGATTGTCATACCATTGAGGATGCGGTTGGGTTTATTTTTTGCATTTTAAAGGTATCTATATGTGTTGATAGATAAATAGAATAGTAGGTTAGTGAATGGGGAAAATATCTGGCGGAAGCGGAATGGGGTCGGCAGAGACTCACACAACCTGTATTCTTAGCCTTGCCATATATTTTCCCATTCACGGCACTAACTATTCTCTATATATACATAATGATATAAGGTTAGGAAAGGCGTAGGAATTACGAGGCGCTGAGGCCCGTTTCAATAAACTTCGTCCGACTAAAATATTCGTAAGTGCAAATTTAGGATCGTCTGGAAATTTTCAACTGATGGATTTACATTTAATGAGCATAGGCTGCATATGCAGCCTATGCTCGATAAATGTAAATCCAATAATTGTTTACAAGAAAACATTGTTAATGTGGAATTTACAGAACATCATCCTATTATATTTATCAGATAAATTTGTATGGTTGATGCTTGAAAACAATTATGGGTTTCGTTGAAAAGAATGCGGATTTCTTAACGTTGCGTCATTACACTGACGTCATTCGGTGACGTCGTATGACGCCGTTGAACCAATGGAACGTCAGCGTAAGTGGTCGTGACCTGGGGCCCATTTCACTACACTTCTTACGACAACAATATTCCTACGAATATTTCTGTAAATTCCCTTCACACATTCATGTGGTTCATTAATATTACCCCCTCCCACCTTCATGCACGTAGGGGTCAGTAAACCTGAAAAATCCGCAAAAAAAATCGCAAAATCAGCCGCTAATGTAGTACATTTTAGTGTTGCACTTACGAACTTCTTAGTCGTACGACGTTTAGTGAACCCGGTCCCAGAATATGCGCATGTCGTCAATGTAGGATACGAGACGTTCTTATCAGTTAGCGGGTATTCGGTCAATGCACAACTTTGGAAATGATCATATGATCCATTTATCCCGTCAACACTTTTTTATTATACTGAATGTATTACATTATCACAGCCATTTTGGCTGTGATAATGTAATAAATTCACTATAAACTGTGCATATGTGCCGTGAAACACGGTGCCATGAAACATGTTTGATATCCTGTCAATACGACCTACATGTAAGGCTAATCACTGCGTATGAATATGTGCGGTTGACATACTAATCGATTCTCCGATTTTGAGGATGCGGCAAGGGTTATTTTTTGCATTTTAAAGCTGTTTGTAATGTGGATGGGATAAATAGAATAGTAGGTTAGTGCCGTGAATGGGAAACATATCTGGCGCGGCACAGAAACGGGATGTGCTCGGCAGAACCTCGCCCATCCCGTTTCCTCAGCTTTGTCAGATATTTTTTCCACTCACGGCTCTAACCTACTATTCTATAAACATGCACCTAGTGTTTTTATCCCACTTCACCCATATTCACGAGTTTTGTCCTCATGGTATTAGGACAAACATATAGACATGGTATAGGTATGGGGGTGGGACAAATTACTTAGAGCACGGTGGTCCGCATGTACGATTGATAATTCCCTCGCTGCAGCTTGCGGATTATCTCCTCGTACATGCGGACGAGCCGTGTTCTAAGTGTTTCTTTCTGCTTGTACATTTATGCCCTTTTATCAGGTAACCTACCCTGTATTGACCGAATATGTACTGACTGATAACATATTCAATTTGTTGTATCAGGCATTGAACTGATATAAACATCCGGGTTACAACGAAGTGAAAACTGACGTTCCATTGGTCGGATTACGTCACGTGCCGTTACCGAATGACGTCAGTGTAATGACACAACGTAAACAAGTCCGCGTTCTGTCCATAGAATACGACGTCATCTAATGTCTTGTCCGAGCATAAAACGTCACCTGATAAATAGAATACCAGGCTAGTGTAGTTTGATTCAAGTTTATCAGGCTCGGCTCGGAAACGGTAGGAGTTCCTCGGCAATCCTCGGAATGCCTATGCGTTTCCTAGCCTTGCCTGATAAACTTAATATCAAAAGACACTAGCCCGGTATTCTCTTGTATTACGGTAGATATCAAATAGAGAATAGTAGGTTAGTGCCGTGAATGGGAAAACATATCTGGCGCGGCACAGAAACGGGACCCTCGCCCATCCCGTTTCGGAAGCCTTGCCAGATATGTTTTCCCATTCACGGCACTAGCGTACTATTCTATTTATCCCATCAACACTATAAATTCCTTTAAAATGCAAACAATAACCCCAGCCGCATCCTCAAAATGGGAGAATCGACTAGTATGACAACCGCACATAGTCATACCCTGTGATTATGTCGTATCAAAAATGTTTCACGTCACAGTGTTTCACGGCACATACGCACTGTGTTGACGGGATAATGTATTGTATTTGGAGAACCGTTTGAAATATCTGACTATGACTAGAGAAATGGGGCTTATGTGTTTTGCGACCAGTGTAAATACAGCTCAGCCTGTGCACCAGAACAGCCTTATCAGGAACTGCCGTGTTCACCATTGTTGTATCAGCATACGCCATGTTAGCCATTGCATCAAACAAACATATGTTTCGCTTTTGTTTTCGCTGGGTCAAAGTAACACGTTAAAATCGTTGTTGTATCAGCATACGCCATGTTAGCCATTGCATCAAACAAACATATGTTTCGCTTTTGTTTTCGCTGGGTCAAAGTAACACGTTAAAATCGTTTTCTAATTAAAGCACGAAACCATGATACAAAATATGATATGTAAACGATCGGCAATCGTGCGGTTGTGTAACCAGGACCAGTTGCCTATTTCACCAACATTGCAAAGTATACTTTCCTAACAAAGTATACTTTGAGGGAGAAATTTTCTGTTTTAGGATAAATTTATTAATTTTTATTATACTGAATTTATTACATTATCACAGCCATGTTGGCAGTGATAATGTATTAAATTCAGTATAATAATTCTGCATAGTTTTAATCATCAACTATATGCAATCGTTGGTTCTTTATGAAATAATGGATTTCGGAAAAATCAATGATTACTCCCTCAGTGTACACTTTGTTACATAAGTATACTTTGCAATGTTGATGAAATCGGCTACATGTCGCTTCCCCTGCCGCTGGTCCATTATATTTCAATGTTGTCTCGTTTCAGACCCAGACACTAATCCTACCATCCTCCAAGAAATGACCACGAACTTCATAACAAACGCCCAGTGTAACGCAGCCCTGACACCCTGGGGCTATAGCGTCTTCGGTAAAAACGTCTGTACCATGGATTCTGGCAAGGCGACGTGTTTCGTAAGTCATTATCAGCACAGCGGCGTCTGAGCCGCAGGGGCCTGTTTCACTAAGCTTCGTACGATTAAAATGTTCGTAAGTGCAAATTTAGGATCTTATGTAAATTTCAATTGATGGATGTACATGTATTGAGCATATGCAGCCTATGCTCAATACATGTAAGTCCAATAATTGTTTACAAGAAAATATTGTTAATGTGCAATTTACAGACTTTTATCATAATTTTGTACTTACGAACATTTTAGTCGTACGAAGTTTAGTGAAACGGGCCTTGATGTTTGAACAGATGGTTAGTATGTTGGTGTCATATGGGTATGTTGGTAGATTTTGGGTAGATTTGTGTGGATTTCGTTGGTTTTGGGTAACTTACATAGTTGTGTGCAACTAGTGATGCTCAATCATTTCACACGACGTTAATTGTCCATTATCTACACATTCACCTTTCCGAACTTTCGGTCCCCTTTATACAGTAACAATACCCACAAAGGAACAAAGGAATGAAGGCCTTTTCAATATTTGGCCAATAAAATCTCCAATATGCGTGATTTTCAGTCCAATTATATCATCAAGTGTCAACAATAAACTCCAAATTCTGGTTCTATCGATTCAGGAGACATATATCAATCTGCTGATGCCGATATAATACGTAACCTGTTGCCCGTTTCACTAAACTTCGTACGACTAAAATGTTCGTAAGTGCAAAATTTCATATTAACAATGTTTTCTTGTAAACAATTGTTGGATTTACATTTATTGAGCATAGGCTGCATATGCAGCCTATGCTCAATAAATGTAAATCCATCAATTGCAATTTTCAGACGATCCGAAATTTGCACTTACGAACATTTTAATCGTACGAAGTTTAGTGAAACGGACCCAGTGTTGTTTTATCTGTTCCTACATTTAAGAAATTAAAATGCATACAATTGAGATATTTTCTGGCGAGCCCTCAAAGCGGAGATTACACGCGTGGCGCGCCAATTGATTGGATAGCCATTTCCCGCGATGTATCAACGTTTTCAGACAATATATAAGTGTTTGACTTGCATTGGCGGTTCAGGTCCAATACATTAATCTAAACAAAACATTTGGGACCGGTTTTATTGTTATCGGTTAAAAACGTACGCGGGTAGAAGCTCCATTTCTCACATTGTAAATTACCATTACGTATACGTGTATACGGGAGTTGATGTAGATTGTACATGTATGTTGGTAACAATGCATCCAAACGACCAGATATACCGAAATAACCCATAAAACACCGAAATATAAACCGTTCTTCAAGAACCTGTGGTCCGAACAGGTCCGGCAGGTCGAATAATTTCATCAACAATATCAATTTTTATTGAAATTTGTAGAATTCACATTTACCAAACAAGAGAACCGGATAGGCATTTAATGATTATTATTAATATTATATAAACATTCATATTGCTTTTCCTGTCGGCTGGATCTCATTTGAGAATACTAGTTTGTCAGGCAACGCTTGGAAATGCGTAGGAATTCCAAGGCTTGCCGAGTGATTCCTACGATTTCCAAGCCGAAACTGATCAACTTGATGTTAACATACAATGTTATGGTCTTCTATTTATCAGGTAGCGAAGTTTACCGGAGGATTGGCAAAATGCGCATGGTTTTCGTTGAACAGAACGCAGACTTGCTTACCTTGCGCCATTACACTGACGTCATTCGGTGACATCTCGTGACGCCGTTCTATCAATGGAACGTTATAACCCGGTCAATGTATAATACAATGTTGAAAAATGGAACGTATTATGGCATTATACCGATGTACGTCTGTTCGTCCGTCCGTCCGATTTGTGTTAAAAATGTCGAGTATCTCTGTATATTATGTTATCAATCAGTACGTATTCGGTAAATACAGGGCAGGTTATCTGATAACGTCATATATCAGGCAACCTGCCCTGTATTGACCGAATACGTACCGACTGATAGCATATTGTTGTATTAGGCATTGACAGGCATTGACCTGATACGAGCATCCGGGTTACAAAGAAGTGAACACTGATGTTCCATTGGTCGGATGACGTCACATGACGTTATCGAATGACGTCAGTGTAATGACGCAACGTAAATAGGTCCGACTTCTGTCCATAGATAACGACGTCATTTGTGGTCATTTTGGAGAATAATACGTTACCTGATAAATATAATGCTAGGCTAGTGTCTTTTGATATCGCGTTTACCAGGCTCGGCTCGGAAACGGTAGGAATTCCTCGGCAAGCCTCGGAATTCCTACGCGTTTCCAAGCCTTGTCTGATAAACTTGATATCAAAAGACAGTAGCCTGGTATTCTCTATATTATGGTGGCATAACTAAGTGTATTTCGATACATGGAAATCAGAAACTGGCATATTTCCATTACCGTTTCAGGGGGACAGCGGCGGTCCTGTCGGTTGCTATAACAACAACAACGTCTTCCGCCAGGTGGGGATCACTTCGTGGGGACCGTCATATAACTGTACGGAAGGACCGTCCGTTTTTACGCGTGTTTCAAAATACCTACGTTGGATTAATTTCCAATTACAGAAATAATTATGTGCTATTTGATTTGTATGTATGTGTATACAGTGGAACCTCTCTAAACCGAACACCCCGTGGACCCCATTGTCTCTAATTTAGATGGGTTTGAATGTAATTTATGTGATTGTTCGGTCTGTTCCATTTGAAGGAATCACGGTTATCGCCCCTGATATCAGTGTGGAAATTTACGTCTCATATAATGGTAGATGATATATCTGATAACAGAACATTATGTGCCTACTGAGTGGGCATGTATTTTTAATATTACATTATTTTCACTTATACCCCATGATGTCATGTAAATTTGATTGAGTGTAATAAATTGAATTGAATTGACCTGTGCTGACTTGCTGGTCGTGTGTACATAACAGTAATATATAATAGTCACCATGTGTTTGTTGGGTATTGATTGCACCAGGTTCAGAGGCCTGTTTCACTAAACTTCGTACGACTAAGAAATTCGTCTTAAGTGCGAAATTGTTATTTAGAATAGCATTTGCACTGGTGGCCATTGTTGGTAAATCTTAAGTGTATGTATTCGCATGTAATGACGTGTGCATGTAGGCGGGATAAAATCGCAGCAATAATTAGCCACGTTATGCCCCGTTCTCACCGCCGATCTGAGTACCTCGATCTCCCCGAATGGCCCAATTCCGCGACCAAGCTCGACCAGGTGTTTGGTCGGGGTCTACACGACGGAAGGGGACATCTGCCAGACATGTAGTGGACCATACTAGATAAACTCAAGACCCTTCCATACCACTTCAATACCACTTGCAGACACACATCCTGACTTCTACTCGACCTCTACTCGACGTTCCCGACCTTTCCCGATATCTACCCGATCAACACGACCAGTCCGACCTTTTCTCGACCTCTATCCGACCTCTACCCGACTTATACCCGACCATGTACTATCGGGCACGATCGCAGCACGATAGCAGCAGATTAGGTATAACTCTGTAGTATTTTGTTCGGTATTCAGTTGGCCAAAGACTATCGAAGAAGACATCGGGTGCGGTCTGCAAATTATAGTGTTGATCGAGTAAATGCATCTGATTGGGGTCGTACAAGATCGAGTACAGGTCGTGTACAGATCGGTCAAAATATGTGACTAGATGTCTTCCCTACATGTCTTATCGATGAACTAGACCTTCTAACCGAGTATACACAAGTTTACCAGAGCGCTACAATATCGATGGTCTAGTAACATAAGGTCGTACATGTAAGTACTATGCTTTAGCATAGCAGTTACGACCTTATGTTACTAGACCATCGATATGTCTTTCAGACCGCTTCCAGACCTCCGGCTTCTCGAGCGCTACATTGATTTTTATGACATGTCAAACAAAATCGTGTTGGAACTCCGACCGCTACCGACCAACAAGGTAGACCGCTGCAGACCGGGCGGGACCCCTATCCCCCCCCCCCCCCCGAAGGAGATCATTTCACGACCGTATGATCGAGATTGATCGAGGTACTCAGATCGGCGGTGAGCACGGGCCATTAACGAGAGAAACAACTTAATAGCAATTTTCGTACGAACGTTTTTGTCGTACGAAGTTTAGTGAAACGGGTCCTGTGTAACTGGACCGTGGCAGGCAAAACAATATTGTCAGTCATCGTAGTTGTGGAGAAGAAGAAGAAAATTATTACAATGAGCCAACTGGCCACTGAGCAAAAGTATTGTGACGAAAATGCCGATTCAGCTGAAGCCCATACGGGACGACTTAGCCTGGGGCCGTATGGCCAAACTTACCTCCCTTCATACAACGCTGTACACACGTATATTATTATATTGTAAGCTGGCAAAAAGGTGCATGATCACGTGGTTACAACAACAACAACAATGGCTGAACGTGTTGAAAGCTCGCCCACTTCAAAGAAAGTATTATTTGAGATTTTCCTTAATATGCAACGGATTTAAATTGGGTGAAATATGGCGCATCAAACGAGTTTGCAAGTGCTGCAGTTGGTGGTCCCGGCTTTTCGGCACATTCTTATGTCATTTCTGGGAATGATCGATTTCTGTGTCCATTACGTAGACAAGGAAATCGATTCTTTGCAAAAACGGCAGAAGTTTGTGCAATTACCGGGACCACCAAAGGCAGCTTAACAAGACGGGTTTGATGCGCCATATTTCATCAAATTCCGTTAGATAATAAGGACAAAATAAAGGAATACGTACTTTGAATCGGAGGGCTTCTGGAAGTTTCAGAACTTCTTGTTGTTGTTGTAACCACGTGATCATACACATTGTGCAATAGAACCAGCACTAGTAAAAATGTGTTACATAATTTCGGCGCACAACGAAGGACATAATTGCATATATAGCCGAGCGCCTAGCATATCGATAATTTAATTTAACTGAATCCACATTTTAAACAAAGATCAACTTGCTAATGAACAACAGAAGTCAATAGTTGTATAACATGCGTGGTTGTATCAATATACTACATGTACATCCAGCGAACAATGGTATTTCCGAAGCTGGGGGTAGTTTCACTAAACTGTGTGCGACCAAAATGTCCGTAAGTGCAAAAGTATGATAATCTGTAAATTTCACATGAACAGTAGTAGTAGTCAAGGTGTATGATCACGTGCTACTAACAACAACAACAACAAGTACCGATTCAAAGTACGTATTCTTTTATAGTGTCCTTCTTACTTAACGGAAATCGATTCTTGGCAAAAACGACATAATTCTGTGCCAAACTCCATAGACCACCAAATGCAGCTCATGAAGACGCGTTTGCTGCGCCATATGTCATCAAAATCCGTTGCATATTAAGGAATCTATCAAATAATACTTACTTTGGAGTGGGCGACGTTGTTGCACGTGATGATGCACCTTGGTAGTAATCAATTAACATTTACAGGCGATCATAAATTTGCACCTACGAGCATTTTAGTCGTACGAAGTTTAGTGAAACGCCCCATGGATCAGGATGTACACTGGTTGTAGATGCTTAGCATACCCGCATCAACTGTTACAACATGGAGCATGGTCTACTGTGACACCATTCTGGCGATCAGACACACCCCGTACTCGAATAAGGTGCATTCATTTGTTGAGTCATGCTGATTCATGCACATCACTAGCTACAATAATTCGCCTCCGATATGGTACATACGGCTACAATTCGACCCATTCAAAAAATGTGAGCAACCGAAGTGCACACCCAAACCTGTTGTATGTAGGTCAAAATTTAGTAAACTGTATATTTTATACATTTAAACAAATAATCTTTGATGTAGAACTAGTAAATTGCCAAAAATAATAGAAAAGGACAATTATTTGTTTGTTGTTGTTCAACATTCAACATAACGAAGTAAAGCTTTCAAATTCACCAGGTATACATGTAACTGTCTGGTAAACACCTTGACACTGTAAAATAACCAATTTCTGCATGTGTATGTTCTTTATTAATACTTTATTGATACAGTTTTCACAGTTTTCTATCGCCAACATATCAAACACGCCGGATAACAGATTGCAAAAATCACTTTTCCATGTGTTACATTAAAGAGATGGGGTTAAATTGCTACACATTGGATTATATGGTGGTGCGATGCAATATGTACATTTAAAGATAATGGTTTCAAGTAGTTTTATAACAAGGACTTTGCTGAAAAGAATGGATGATATTGTGGCAGTATGTTTCCCAAAGATTGACGACGTGACGTAATGTGTGCCATTTTTTGTTTTTGCAGTAGATTTTCTTTAAACAATTCCTATCAAACGGACGGATTTTGATGCTATGTAGCCCATCTTAACTAACGAATTACGTGTTTTTATGGTTGTACTAAACTTTCATTACAATACCTTAAAACTGTCACGGTTGGGGTTGAACATGTACAATTTATTTTGTTATTGCCACATAAGGTGATATCATGATGCTACGATGACGATAGTACGACACTACGATGCCGATAGTAATGATGATATAATAATCAGTTATACTCAATGACGATATACGATGCTACGATACGAACACGATGCTACTGACGATAGTACAATGTACGATTGACATATTACGATACTACGTTTAGATATGTACGATACTAACGATGACGATAGATAGATAATTGATATCAGTTACACAAGACGATATTAAGATGCACGATGACGATAACACGAATGCTCGATGACGATAGTACAATGCTACGATGACATATTACGATACTACGTTTATGATAGTACGATACTACGATGCGATAGTGTTACGATGCTAAGATGACGATATCACGATGCTACGATGACGATAGTACGATGCTACGATGACGATATAACTATACTACGTGACGATAGTACGATACTATGATAAAGATAGTACGATGGTCTAAACGGAACTGTTTTAAACCGTTACGTAATAATCTTGGTATTTGTATGTTGTAATATCTTTGGTATTCTTTTCACTTATTCGTTGTTGTTTATTGTCCTACTCGTTTCTCTCTGAATGTGGTATGATGACAAGTTGGCAGGTAAATGTAGTTTAGTTTTCACTCAACTGACTCGGATCTGCATATAATTTAATCTATGAAAAAGTATTAAATTAAAACAGAATCAGTAGGCAGTGAAAAATCAAAACAACATAAACAACTATATTACTCTAATTGAATGCCATCCCATTTTCGTTCATGAAAAGTCACATTATTTTTATTAATCGCTGTTTCTCTTTCAATATCTTTTGTTTTTCTTAAATATACTTTAAAATCAGAGTATTTCGGTTCCATATTTCTTAATTTGCAAGAATATATGAAATATTTTCCTAATATAATGCAAAGGTTTAAAAATATATATTTTTGTTCATACTGTCCAAAACATATTAAATGCCAATCGAGATTACAGTTAATTTCGTGGTCGTTTAAGAAGGTTCCTAACTGTGACCAAAAATGTTGACTTTTAATGCATTCCCAAAAGAGATGTTTATTGATTTCCTGAGCCAGAGTACAAAAATCACACAAATTAGAGCTGACAATATTACATTTGTATAAGTAATCATTTGTTGCTACAATTTTCATTAGAAATTTATACAGAAAATTTCGAAATTTAGAACAGATTGTGCTTTATTATAATAATGTGTATTTACCACCTTCCAATTGATATCGTTATCTACGAATTCTGTATTCCATTTATCTCTAGCTTTATAAACGATGTTCTCTTGGTTATTAAGAAACATATTATATAACATTTTGCTACATTATTTTGTAGATTTTATTATCTTTAATAATGGTATGTTTGTGATTACTGCGTTTATTTCTTCATTCCTAATCCGCCTTCGCCTGACATTTTTACCTGGCCTCCGATATGTTATCTATGGCTACAATTTGACCATGTGAGAAACAGAAGTGCATACCCAAACCTGTTGATGTTATCTCAAAATTTAGTAAACTGTTTATTTTATACCTTTAAACAAATAATCTTTGATGTAGAACTAGTAAATTGACAACAATAATAGAACAGGGAAATCATTTTCCTATGGAAGCTATCTTTTCTTTAGTTGTTGTTCAACATTCAACATAACGAAATGAAGCTTACAAATTTACAAAATATACATGTAAATGTCAGATAAAGACACTGACACGGTAAACTAACCAATTTATGCATGTGTATGTTCTTTGATAATAATGTATTGATACGGCTGGAAGTTGTATATCGCTAACATATCAAACAGGCCGGATAACCAATTGCAAAAATCACTCTTCCATGCGTTACATTAAAGAGATGGGGTTAAATTGCTACCCTGGCGAAAGGTATGGAGTGGTGTAGCAATTTTCCGTCGCCTTCTTTGTCGTCAACGTCGTCGTCCGAAATGTCAAAATGTTTGTACAAGCTTCGTCATCATGGTATAACTTTAATATCACCTGACGGATTGCTTCATTATTTGGACACTTGATACATGTGAGCATTTGGAACACACTCATGCCGCCATTAACAAGATATTGACCGTTTTTACATTCACATTCTTTGCGGAAACACTTAGCCATTTTTTGTGACAAAACGTTTGCACAAGCTTTTTTATCATGGTATAGCTTTACGGCACTGCTTCCTTTGCGGAATTTTTGTATTGATACTTCAAGATGATGGACTAACTCTAACAGAAATGGGTTGGTGTGGTAATGTTTTTCGAATGGGCCATCCACCTTCCACATTTGTTTACAACGTGGTGTAACCTTACATATTCAAATACTTCCAAAATTGTGGAAGATTTTTTGGAAAACTATACTATCGTTACTATAAGGTTTGACAATGTCTAGCCGTGGGAAAACGTTTGCTGTGACACGAGGGAACTGTTTGAACCCCAAGGCCGCAGGCCACGGAAAACGTTTACCTACGGCTGGATATGGTCGAACATTATTGTTACATTTCCGTCGGAAATATGATAGTAGGGGGGCAAGCACCCATACAAATGAATTCTGTTCAACCCGAGAAAGTAAAAGCAACGACTACTTTAAATCAAAGCATTATATCATCCTGAACACGAATCCGGTGTCGGTCAATCAAATCAGGTGGGACAAGTTCATTTTTGGGGTCATTAAGTGCACATGGGTCAAATGAGTGCAAAGCTCACTCTATTTTGATAATACGACATGTACTTGCATAACTTTACAGAACCATCCGATAAAGTATGTTTTATTGGTGATTATTGTTTTATAGGGGCATATACAAAGCAATTCGGTTTGCTCGGTCGTCTCTATCGTTGAGAGTATCAACATATTCAAGATGGCCGCCAAGCATCAATATTTAGCCTGAAATGTGTACTTATTTGATGAATGAAAACAAATAGGCACTTGGATCTTGATCGGACGGACGCAGAAAACACTTTGGATACCATGCATTAATTTTAAACCTAAATGGAGGCTATCAAATCCATATGAATCCAAGATGGACGCCAAATATTCATCAAGATCAGGCAGCATTATCTACACTGTGGTGGACCATATATTGGTACTAAGCTAGATATGAACATATTAGTTAGTTACGATATTAAAAATATAGATCAATATTTATGCTCTTCTTAAAGAGCGTGTTTAATTAAAAATGGACGCCATATTTTCCAGACGCCATATTTTCCAAAAACTCGAAAGTTATTGAATATAATGTTTACTTTTACTTTACTTATGTATACTACTGCATTCTGTTAGGCGGTTGAATGAGTAAGTTGGACACACTTGATTTTGAAGTCATTTGTAATTGTGTTTATTCAAAATGGTCGCATCATTTAGGCTATTTTAATATAGTGTGTTACATGTACTGGCAATTGCGCATTTCCTTTCATTTACTTTTAAATGTATTCATAGGACAGATTCACACGTGTTCAGACTAGTAGATGCGCTATATATATACTAGTAGATTGTATATGCCCCATAATACACTTGGTGATGCTTGAATTAGGTTACACTCGTTGTACAGTCAGAATATAAAAATATATGTACAGTTTGTTTTAAATATTGTATTTTATTGAGTCTTACGCAATCATATATGTTGTAAATTGCACTGTAATGCCATATATGTATGCACTACGTATTACGATTGGTCCATATGCTATTGTTCGGCCATGTTAGCATTACAGTTATTACAGTTTCTATTTCCATGAATATCCATACATTCACAAGTGGATATACCCATATGCATACACTTACATTACACTCAAATATCTAATAATTGTCCCATATAACCATACGTCTGTAAGGCAGATCAGCATATTCTATTTCAGCAAAACTTTCCGCATGACTGCTTGTATAATCATCGTTGATAAATGGAAATGTATTCTCAATTAACATAATAATTATATTCTCATCAACAAAAGTCCCGTCACCGGCACTGAAATCAATATTGACAGCGTATATGCGTGTCACGTGTCACATATATAAAACATAATATGCTGTAGCGAATGCTCACGATTTAGAGGCCTCATATCAGCTATGTGTCAATGTTTAGCTTTACACGTTTCGCTTCCAGGTTAGCTCAAACCCGGTTAGTTGAAAATCCAGTCACGGGAATTGCGGTGTTGTACTGAAAACATTATTTTGTTTTCTCAAGTATACATTTTTTAGAACTCCTCCGGTACGTATTTGGCATTCTTGTATGTGAGGTTTTAATCTGGTTATACTCCTTGTATGAGTATGAGTAATACGATTGTTCCTAATCCTATTGCTTTTAGGGGAAGAGGCCAAGTGACTTTGGTGTGATATGGACCTGGCACTAGGTCGCTGAATATATATTTATTTTGATGTAAATATTCCGTTCTGATCTTTGGATATTTTTCCCAATGCAGCAAGCTACATGCAGAATCGAACCCGTTAGCCCGGCTTTAAGTTACCGTAGCTGTTGATAGACCGTTAAACACCAATAAATCAATCAATTCATTCTACAGTTACATGTTGTACGGAAATTGGTACATTGTGTTTGTTGAGTGTATGAAATATCACACGTTTGGTTTAACAAATCAGCAGATGGGTTGATCAATTAGATTAACTCAAATACTTGTTTGTCTGAAATTGCATACGTTCGGCAATACATGTGTACTGTGACTTAATTGAAGTCTTAAAGAGTCCAGTGTAAATTTTAATCACATGGTTGTAAATAATACAAATATTTTGTATTACACATACCGTTTACTTCCTTCTAAGCTGGTTATACCCCTTATGTGAGTATTACGATATTCGTAATCCTATTTTAGGGGAAGGGGCCAAGTGACTTTGGTGTGGTATGGACCTGCCACCAGGTCCGGTTATTCTAATTTCAGGGCTGAATATATTGTTTCTGGATGTAAATATTCAGTTCTGATTTTGGAATTTTCACCCCAATGCAGCAGGTTAAAACGGGATTGAACCCGTTTGCCCGGCCTTACATGACCTTAGCTGTTGATAGGCCGTTAAACACCAATACACAAACAAAGCAAACAAAACTTCCTTCTAAAACCTGATTGTATATCTACTGCTAATCAGTTCATTTCAAATCTGATTTGAGATGATATTAATTTTTTAAGCCTTTTCGTAGTACATGTAAGATGCCTTTGTACATAGACACTCATTTGTGGTTGATTTCAATATATTTTAACACACTTTTAGACCGGTGAATAAAACATATAAGGATTTATTTGCACTGTCACGATTAGCTATACAATGTGGGACGCTAGAAAGAAATAACCCAACAGCGGTTGCCGTAGCCTCTGATTGTTTTAACCAGGATAAGCGCAGTGGCAAGGTCAACTTCAATGGCTTATTGTTTTCTTACTGATTTGCGCGGAGTCATTTTTAGTAAAAAAAATAAATATAAAAAAATATATTAATTTGATGCGAGTATGGAGCTGATTCATATATTCACACGAGTCCCGTGTTACAAACATGTTGTAGCATGGCATCGCAGTTAATACCGATCTTGTGAAATGTGTCGATTGGGGCGCTGCAGTTTTGTGACACCATGGGATGACTGCGTTTATCACATAACACGAGTATATATGCATGTGCATGCATAAATATGCATAAGTGTATATATAGTCCGGAGTGTATATGCATGCAGCTCCATACTATGCAACAAGTACATGTAATGTTGTATATGTATTTCTTGAAATGTATTACTGTTTGCTAAATGTTTTAGCGAGCCGTCTCTTGTAATTCTTTTAGAATGGCAATTGTATGTGTGCCTGTGTTGTACTATTTTTCTTTGTTTTACATGTATGATGTACAGTTGATGAGATGTAAATAAACAATTTAACAACTGTGTTGGCTAGGAACATGCAAAGGGTAAATTTAACAATGGGTTTCATCCTTGTCTGAATCATATATCCGTGTTTTGCCCCTCAGGTACATTTTTGACTTTCTTGCTACTTGAGAGTTGAATCCAATTATACAGATTATCAAAGTACAATGTAATACATATTTGTACTAATCATATTACTTTTACGGAGTCTGGGAAGTAAGTGAATCTGGTGTTGCGAGGACCTGGCAGCAGGTCAGGTTATGCTACTGTCTGGCCTGAATATATATTTTTAGGGTCTGTCTGTCTGTTTATTTTTTGGAAGTTTTTGTAAGAGTTTCTTAAATCACCTAGGGGCCCTAAGTGCGTTGACAGACCACATTTTCTAGTTTTTTGTAAGTGTTCAGTTCTCAATTTGCGTTTCGACCCTGTTAACCCGGCCTAATATGACCATATTTCAATACATTAAATAAATAAATAATTGATTGTATGTATTTCACTATGTAATTTCATACAATCGACAAGGAAAACAGTCACAACAACTGTGTTTGATTGTATGACATTTCATACGTTCACTATATTTGTTTTTCCGAGACTTAATCATGTTAATTAAAAAGCTGTAGAGTCCAGTATTATTTATTTTGATCATAATTTCATACAGCCATTAATAGACGAACCGTCACTGAATTTGATTCCTATTAAATTTCATTCGTTCAGCAAGATGTGTGTGCAATGAGTTATTGAGCCTTAATTGAAGTCTCAGAGTGCAGTATTATCTATTTTGATTGTATATAATTTCACCAGTGAAAAAAACATTTGTTAACTGAGGCTTACGGTTGTAAAATCCAGTATTATTTTTTTGGATTGTATTTAATTTATTTCGAACACATGTAATTTCATACAATCACCAGGAAAAACAATAACTTTGACTGTTTGATTTTATGAAATTTCATATGTTCGCAAATACTTGGATCCAGTATTATTTATTTCGATCGTATGCAATTTCATACAATCAATGGAAAAACTGTCACTGTTTGACTGTGTTTGATTGTTTGAAATTTCATACGTTCGCAAATACTTGTTATTTGAGATTTAATGTTTGGAATCAATTGTGATTCTTTCGATCGTATGTAATTTCATACAATTGTCACTTTGACTGAATTTGTTGTATGAAATTTCATTCGTTCGCAAGTACTTATTTGAGACTTAAAGTTTGGAATCAATTATGATCTTTTCGATCGTATGTAATTTCAATACAATTGTCACTTTGACTGATTTGATTGTATGTAAATTTCATACGTTCGCAAATGTTTTGTATTTTATTATTTGTATTATTTATTAAACAAATACAAAATGGGCATGCTTTGATGTGTATATATTCAGATAATGGTACTCCTTTAATCCAAAACCATGTACATTGTTGGGTCTGATTTGAAAATATGGTTTTTAAAGATTATGAAATTTCATACATTGCTACTAAAAAAGTACCAATAATGGAAATCGGTTGTATCCAGAACACTGATTTATACTGTATAATAGAGATTTTTTGGGAAAATCCCTTTTTATTTGGGAAAGCGTTAATTATGTTTCTCACAGGGGGGGAAATTTCCCACCCCCTCCACTTGTTGGTTTCTGCTACTTTTTGTTGTTGATTGTATACTATGTGAATATTATGTGAAAAGCATCAAAATTGTGATATTTTTCTCACAGGGGGGGGGAATTTCTCCCCCTCCACTGGTTGGTTTCTGCTACTTTTTGTCGTTGATTGTATACTATGTGAATATTATGTGAAAAGCATCAAAATTGTGATATGTTTCTCACATTATGTTTCTCACAGGGGGGGGGGGGGAAATTTAACCCCCCCCCCCCCCCCCCCCCCCACCCCCCCTCCCCCCCCCCCCCCCCCCCACCCCCCCCCCCCCCCCCCCCCCCCCCTCTGCTGGTTGATTTCTGCCACTTTTTGTCGTGGATTGTATGTTATGTGAATATATGTGAAAAGCATCAAATTGCATAAAAATTGTGATTGTTTCTCACAGGGGGGGGAAAAAGGGGGGGAAATTTCCCCCCTCCACTGGTTGGTTTCTGCAACTGTTTGTCGTTGTTTGTTATACAATAATTGAATATTATGTGAAAAGCATCAAAAGTGTGATATGTTTCTCACATATGTTTCTCACAGACTGGTTGGTTTCTGCTACTTTTTGTCGTTGATTGTGTGTTATGTGAATATTATGTGAAAAGCATCAAAATTGCATTAAAATTGTGATATGTTTCTCACAGGGGGGGAAATTCCCACCACCCCCCCCCCCCCCCCCCCCCCTCCACTGGTTGGTTTCTGCTACTTTTTGTCGTTGTTTGTATACTATGTGAATATAATGTGAAAAGCAACAAAATTGTGATATGTTTCTCACATATGTTTCTCAAGGGGGGGAAATTTCCCCCCCTCCACTGGTTTGTTTCTGCTAATTTGTGTCGTTGATTGTATGTTATGTGAATATTATGTGAAAAGCATCAAAATTGCATCAAATTTGTGATACGTTTCTCACAGGGGGGGGGGGGGGGGGGGGGGGGGGGAGGGGGGGGGGGGGGGTGGGGGGGGGGGGGGGGGGGAGGGGAATTTACCCCCCTCCACTGGTTGGTTTCTGTACTGCTACTTTTTTGTCGTTGTTTGTATGTATATTATGTGAACATTTGATATTTCGTGTTTGTACATTATATATAGACCCATATTAATATATTTATTTAATTAAATGATTTTTATTATAACTTTTTTTCTTTAAATTCTGTACGTTATCCCGAATGAATGCGGATGGATTGGTTGAGGGGGGGGGAAATATTTCCCCCCCTCCTTATATCTAAAAGTGTAATTTTTGTGTTGATAAAATCACTCCATATGAGTGAAAATCTCCACCCTGGGGGTCCAGAAATGGATCAAAAAGAGCATTAAAAAATGCAAATCAGCCTCCGAAAAAGAGGAATGTTAGTGGACTTTCCTCTTTTGTAATGGAGCCAATTGTATCCAAAAAGCTATGCAAACTTCTTCGCTATGAAAGAACGCTGCTTTCATTATGTGGGAAGTGAATAATGATAGTTGTTACGTAGTCAGTCAATTTCAGAATTCATCAACTTTCCTTTGGTATGTCAATCGCTGTGCCTACCGTGTTGTGTACCGCATTAATAAATTGATTATCATTTTTCATAGATAGATAGTAGGCTTCGTTATAATGGAAAATGACACAATAGCCGCAGCCGCATGGAATGTACCGGTATCTCATGGTTTCGATGTATGTAACAGACCCGTCACCAGACATTTATGAAGCAATGAGTCTTTTCGATGGCTTGAATGGCCCGAGGCAGCTATGGGGTTACGGGGCCATGCTCTCCCAGACAATTGTGCAATCCAGATGGTCTGAAATACCATTTGATATATTCTCAGCAAAAACTGAGCACATACATGTAATACGACTCTCCTGCTTGCATCAATATTATAAAATGACAGCGTATTGACAATAATTCATATTTTAGTGCATGAAATAGTGGACATCAAGGCACGACGAGTGAGGTTGGGGAGGGGGTCGTCCGACCGCACTTAATATAGATGTGTCAGAATTGTATCCATGTTGGCGGTCATCTTTGATTTACGTTTGTTTGCGGCGACAGATAATTCGGTACAGTTTGGAACACAAGCCTCGCACTTTTAAAATATTACAAATATGATTTCCAATTATGTTTCATTTCTTTACTACTTTGTCGATCAACAGCGCCTAAGAGCTTAAGCGATACTTAGCGGCCATCTTGAATATTCCAACATGGTCAAATAATAAGTATATTAGATGGACTCATTCATTTTTTTCAAAGAACACATTTAATAATAACAAAAAAAGGCAAATAACTGAAATATAAATGTGCATGAAAATATAGCTATATATTTTTGTTATTCCACACACATTTACTGCACGTCTGTGTAAATATTTGGCGGCCATCTTATATGTATATGAATTTGTGAGTGCTGAATTGTTTTTATAACTTATCAAAACGTATTTCTATGTATATACACGCATAATGTAAGTACCAAACGCCATATAATATTCAAGTCAGAATATATTTAAGACAAAATGTTGATAACTGGCGACCATCTTGAAAATCGCAAAATACACACCGGTTTGAACCACCATGAAAGCGAAGCGTCTCATATATGTCCTAAGGAAGAATATTCAACAATTTAAACAACTTTATCTGATATTTGAAGCATGATATGCACGTACATGTCCATCTACTGATATAAAATATGATTTTAAACGCATTTGACCTCTTTGCACTTAATGACCTCAAAAATGACCTTGTTCCACCTAATTTGATTGACCGACACCGGATTCATGTTCAGGAATTATATGATGTATCAATCTAGCATAGTCGTTGCTTTTGCTCTCTTGGGTTGAACATAAATCGTAAGCATATATATATGTAGTACTTTCGGTACTTCGATAATCCGCTCCATTAAAATAGCTGATTTACACATGCATATTTCGGGGCAGCAGTACACGTCGCGTGATGCAGCCGCGCCAATTTCAAAAGTTCAGTGCGACCGTTGTTAACTGGTCTGATGACGTAATAGCGCGTTCCAGTAACGTCATGATACAAATGCATTACGTATGTGCTGGCTTGGCCCCGAAATGAGCATTGTCTACAGTCATGATCAAATATCACGCGCTGTACGTTTGAACATGGCTGTGAGCGGTGTCGAACAACGGCAGTCATGTAACAATTCGCTATAGAGTAGCGTGTGCGGTTTGACCATATATTTAGGTCTACATTGTATATGACAAGGTTAGGAGGAGGTTTGTGGCGCCGTCATGCCAACAGGTAAACTACGACCAATATACTGGGATGGCGCCCTGTAATGACTTGGGCTGGCAACCAAATTCACCACACTTAACTCATGAGTGCAGTATTGTATTTGAACCACAGGTGGAAGACACCGACATGCGGCACAACAAAAAAATGCCCATTAAACAATCCATTACGCCACCCACCTGTTCTCGTAATTTACAATATGTTATGTATTGTAATGTACAGTCTAATACCAGTGTTAGTATTCACCTTGTTTTGGCTAGGGCTAGGGAGGTGACGACCTGCCGCCTCGCCTAAACCACCAGCTACAGCTGTTATATTGTTTCCGGTGTCTTCTACCGGCATTCTCCCATTCAGTTGTAGCTCTTATCACGTCATCTAATGTTTTGGGCGAGTGGTGTCGTAACTCTAGCACAAGTGTTCCATTGTCCAATTGTCTTATGAACTGATCACGCGCCAACTCATCTCGTATTTTGCTGGGCCCCTCCGAGTATGCTTTGCCTGCTAGAACTCGTATTGCATTGACGAGTTTTGGTAGAGGTGCTCCAGCTTCCCTGTGTCTAGATAAGAATTGAGATTTGTATTATTCCTGGTTTGTTGTACTGCGAACTATTGTGGCCAGTGCTTCACTCAGACTATCAAAGTCACCTTTTGAAGCCGAGTCCAAGTCCATATATACCCTCTGTGCCATGCCCTTCATTCTGACAGCAAGCAATTTCAAATTTAGTGATCATTCCAGCCATTAATGTCTGCCATCCCCGCCATCAAAACGATCAGGCATTGCAATCGGTTTGGGAGTTTTAGCGACAACAATCTCTTCTCTTTCATCAGCCATGATTTATCGGCAAAGTATTCAGACTTCTTTAATATTCCTCTTAAATCACGCAATTGTGAAAACACGTTGTCAGCTGTTGCCCTCGAATATGTAAGTTTTCAGCCATTAATGTGTGAAACTAACTTCGTCAAGTTATTGATACCACATGCAATTTTCACCTGTAATATACCATCTTTTCGCACGCTTTGTACTGTTCGCAAAGTTGTGTGAACTAAATCATAAACCTGAGCTCTCCGTCTAATATCAAATTGTAACCGTAAGTCTGTATTGGACGAGTACTGCTGAAAACCAGCCAAACGCAAATCGCGTTTAGCTCAAGCTCACATGTAGACAATATAATATTAACGCTTAATACATTTTGTCAGGTTCTTACTTTCGGGACACCATGTACATGCAGGTTAACACAAAACTGAATCTCCTTACTTATTATTGTTTGTTATTACCACGAATTAATCATTCATTTATTTTACAATGGTATCAAGTGGATAGCAGGCATGTATTAAGTAACAACACACTATATGTTCTTCCACTCAGACTTCAACAGCACGCCAACTTCTCAGACACGCTCTTCCCAACTCCCACAACAGCAACAAGGTATCAGTCCAGTAATTGTTAGTGAACTCTCAACACTCGAATCATTACACATGTACACATGTGCTACATCAAAATTGGTCTGTTATCTGGATATTACATGTATGTGTGCATTTTTATTGGTAGGAGTATCTGCATAAAGACTTATAGATCACATTCATGCGATTTATGTTTGAAAGTTGATATTGTTTTATGAGTAGGGTTTTTATTAAATTTCCATAGAATTTACACGGGGCCGCAAGAAGGGTACAACTACCTTGAACAGTATTTCATTTAATTTGGATAAAAATTCGCACATGCCATATTATACACATTAGTATTGGAGGATTGAGGAAAAATGCAAACAATTATGCTTGTATACTACGTCTGTCCTACCCACCCGTTGTGGATTGACGATGGAATCATCCTATCTGATCCGGGGCGTCGGAAGCATCATAAGATTGGTCCGGCGAATGTAGGTGGTGTTCCCAAGTCACCCACCCACAGTGCATGCTGTTACAACTCAGTAGAACCTGGGCCTGATCATGTGCTACAAATAGTTCGCAACGATGATACAACTCAGTCTCAGATCAAACGACTTGATGGCGAGTTGTGTACGTCGTTCAACGGATATAAAAGCCAGTGGGTACCAAAAACTAATTGAATATTCTGATTGCAATTAATCAGCTTGATTGACTGAGCCTGAACTGTGCACCCGGGAGATGGCTCGTCCCGAGTCCTGACAGCCTCCTTCCACCACCACCCCCTCTCGAACGGGTTATTTACTGGGTCCTAGGTCCGAGCCTTCCACCTTTGTTTACAACGTGGTGTAATCTTACATAATTCCAGCACAAAAATATTTACACAATTCCCTAATATTTGATTGGTCCGTAGCAAGTCTCTGTCCAGAATTTATATCGTAGTAAACTCCATGCCGAACTACTTTCCGTAACCGTTAGGCGCAGTTAAAATAATTCTTAAGAAAACGGGAAATAAACACATTTTCTTGATGAATTTATTTCAAATGCTGGAATTATAAGGAATGAATGGCCTTTTTGTGGAATTTATCGGGGATATAAACTTGGAAAAGTCGCGGGAATACTGGACGAGGCCTTCCGGCCTTCGTCCAGTATTCCCGCGACTTTTCCAAGTTTATACCCCAATAAATTCCACAAAAAGGCCATTCATTCCTATAATAATAAAATAAAACTATTCAAATTCTCCGGTAATTGGTAGAGATGTCGTTGCAAAACCTACTACCATCGTAGTGCTATAGGGTAGCGGGTGCGGTTTGGCCACATATCTAGTTCTATATGACAATGTAAGGAGGAGGTTTGTGGCCGGATCCAACATATGAAGGGAAATGTTATACAGTGAAGCCTCTCGAAACCGGACACCCTGGGAGATCCCCAGGGTGTCAGGTTTATAGCGGTTTCACTGTAAATCAAACATTGTATCATTCTGAGCAATATTTGAGTGCTATGCGATAACGAACAGACATTATTACCTGAGATAAATGACCAAGAAAATCATCAAAAATAAGATCATAGGTGTTATATTGGGGTCCGTATTAGAGAGGTTCCA
>CM055274.1:27930226-27967296 GCA_029237695.1 Conchocele bisecta
TGGAACCTCTCTAATACGGACCCCAATATAACACCTATGATTTTATTTTGATGATTTTCTTGGTCATTTATCTCAGGTAATAATGTCTGATCGTTATCGCATAGCACTCAAATATTGCTCAGAATGATACAATGTTTGATTTACAGTGAAACCGCTATAAACCTGACACCCTGGGGATCTCCCAGGGTGTCCGGTTTCGAGAGGCTTCACTGTATAACATTTCCCTTCATATGTTGGATCCGGCCACAAACCTCCTCCTTACATTGTCATATAGAACAAGATATGTGGCCAAACCGCACCCGCTACCCTATAGCACTACGATGGTAGTAGGTTTTGCAATGACATCTCTACCAATTACCTGAGAATTTGAATAGTTTTATTTTACTATGTAAGATTACACCACGTTGTAAACAAAGGTGGAAGGCTCGGACCTAGGACCCAGTAAATAGCCCGTTCGAGAGGGGGTGGTGGTGGAAGGAGGCTGTCAGGACTCGGGACGAGCCATCTCCCGGGTGCACAGTTCAGACTCAGTCAATCAAGCTGATTAATTGCAATCAGAATATTCAATTGGTTTTTGGTACCCACTGGCTTTTGTATCCGTTGAACGACGTACACAACTCGCAATCAAGTCGTTTGATCTGAGACTGAGTTGTATCATCGTTGCGAACTATATGTAGCACATGATCAGGCCCAGGTTCTACTGAGTTGTAACAACATGCACTGTGGGTGGGTGACTTGGGAACATCACCTACATTCGCCGGACCAATCTTATGATGCTTCCGACACCCCGGATCAGATAGGATGATTCCATCGTCAATCCACAACGGGTGGGTAGGACAGACGTAGTATACAAGCATAATTGTTTGCTTTTTTCCTCAATCATCCAATACTAATGTGCATAATATGGCATGTGCGAATTTTATTCCAAATTAAATGAAATACTGTTCAATGTAGTTGTACCCTTCTTGCGGCCCCGTGTAAATTCTATGGAAATTTAATAAAAACCCTACTCATAAAACAATATCAACTTTCAAACATAAATCGCATGAATGTGATCTATAAGTCTTTATGCAGATACTCCTACAATAAAAATGCACACATACATGTAATATCCAGATAACAGACCAATTTTGATGTAGCACATGTGTACATGTGTAATGATTCGAGTGTTGAGAGTTCATTAACAATTACTGGACTGATACCTTGTTGCTGTTGTGGGAGTTGGGAAGAGCGTGTCTGAGAAGTTGGTGTGCTGTTGAAGTCTGAGTGGAAGAACATATAGTGTGTTGTTACTTAATACATGCCTGCTATCCACTTGATACCATTGTAAAATAAATGAATGATTAATTCGTGGTAATAACAAACAATAATAAGTAAGGAGATTCAGTTTTGTGTTAACCTGCATGTACATGGTGTCCCGAAAGTAAGAACCTGACAAAATGTATAAGCGTTAATATTATATTGTCTACATGTGAGCTTGAGCTAAACGCGATTTGCGTTTGGCTGGTTTTCAGCAGTACTCGTCCAATACAGACTTACGGTTACAATTTGATATTAGACGGAGAGCTCAGGTTTATGATTTAGTTCACAAAACTTTGCGAACAGTACAAAGCGTGCGAAAAGATGGTATATTACTGTTGAAAATTGCATGTGGTATCAATAACTTTACGAAGTTAGTTTCACACATTAATGGTTGAAAACTTACATATTCGAGGGCAACAGCTGACAACGTGTTTTCACAATTGCGTGATTTAAGAGGAATATTAAAGAAGTCTGAATACTTTGCCGATAAATCATGGCTGATGAAAGAGAAGAGATTGTTGTCGCTAAAACTCCCAAACCGATTGCAATGCCTGATCGTTTTGATGGCGGGGATGGCAGACATTAATGGCTGGAATGATCACTAAATTTGAAATTGCTTGCTGTCAGAATGAAGGGCATGGCACAGAGGGTATATATGGACTTGGACTCGGCTTCAAAAGGTGACCTTGATAGTCTGAGTGAAGCACTGGCCACAATAGTTCGCAGTACAACAAACCAGGAATAATACAAATCTCAATTCTTATCTAGACACAGGGAAGCTGGAGCACCTCTACCAAAACTCGTCAATGCAATACGAGTTCTAGCAGGCATAGCATACTCGGAGGGGCCCTGCAAAATACGAGATGAGTTGGCGCGTGATCAGTTCATAAGACCATTGGACAATGGAACACTTGTGCTAGAGTTACGACACCACTCGCCCAAAACATTAGATGACGTGATAAGAGCTACAACTGAATGGGAGAATGCCGGTAGAAGACAACGGAAACAATATAACAGCTGTAGCTGGTGGTTTAGGCGAGGTGGCAGGTCGTCACCTCCCTAGCCCTAGCCAAAACAAGGTGAATACTAACACTGGTATTAGACTGTACATTACAATACATAACATATTGTACATTACGAGAACAGGTGGGTGGCGTAATGGATTGTTTAATGGGCATTTTTTTGTTGTGCCGCATGTCGGTGTCTTCCACCTGTGGTTCAAATACAATACTGCACTCATGAGTTAAGTGTGGTGAATTTGGTTGCCAGCCCAAGTCATTACAGGGCGCCATCCCAGTATATTGGTCGTAGTTTACCTGTTGGCATGACGGCGCCACAAACCTCCTCATAACCTTGTCATATACAATGTAGACCTAAATATATGGTCAAACCGCACACGCTACTCTATAGCGAATTGTTACATGACTGCCGTTGTTCGACACCGCTCACAGCCATGTTCAAACGTACAGCGCGTGATATTTGATCATGACTGTAGATAATGCTCATTTCGGAGCCAAGCCAGCACATATGTAATGCATTTGTATCATGACGTTACTGGAACGCGCTATTACGTCATCAGACCAGTTAACAACGGTCGCACTGAACTTTTGAAATTGGCGCGGCTGCATCACGCGACGTGTACTGCTGCCCCGAAATATGCATGTGTAAATCAGCTATTTTAATGGAGCGGATTATCGAAGTACCGAAAGTACTACATATATATATATGCTTACGATTTCTGTTCAACCCAAGAGAGCAAAAGCAACGACTATGCTAGATTGATATATCATATAATTCCTGAACATGAATCCGGTGTCGGTCAATCAAATTAGGTGGGACAAGGTCACTTTTGAGGTCATTAAGTGCAAAGAGGTCAAATGCGTTTAAAATCATATTTTATATCAGTAGATGGACATGTACGTGCATATCATGCTTCAAATATCAGATAAAGTTGTTTAAATTGTTGAATATTCTTCCTTAGGACATATATGAGACGCTTCGCTTTCATGGTGGTTCAAACCGGTGTGTATTTTGCGATTTTCAAGATGGCCGCCAGTTATCAACATTTTGTCTTAAATATATTCTGACTATTATATGGCGTTTGGTACTTACATTATGCGTGTATATACATAGAAATACGTTTTTGATAAGTTATAAAAACAACAATTCAGTACTCACAAATTCATATACATATAAAGATGCCGCCCAAATATTTACACAGACGTGCAGTAAATGTGTGTGGAATAACAAAAATATATAGCTATATTTTCATGCACATTTATATTTCAGTTATTTGCCTTTTTTTGTTATTATTAAATGTGTTCTTTGAAAAAATGAATGAGTCCATCTAATATACTTATTATTTGACCATGTTGGAATATTCAAGATGGCCGCTAAGTATCGCTTAAGCTCTTAGGCGCTGTTGATCGACAAAGTAGTAAAGAAATGAAACATAATTGGAAATCATATTTGTAATATTTTAAAAGTGCGAGGCTTGTGTTCCAAACTGTACCGAATTATCTGTCGCCGCAAACAAACGTAAATCAAAGATGACCGCCAACATGGATACAATTCTGACACATCTATATTAAGTGCGGTCGGACGACCCCCTCCCCAACCTCACTCGTCGTGCCTTGATGTCCACTATTTCATGCACTAAAATATGAATTATTGTCAATACGCAGTCATTTTATAATATTGATGCAAGCAGGAGAGTCGTATTACATGTATGTGCTCAGTTTTTTGCTGAGAATATATCAAATGGTATTTCAGACCATCTGGATTTCACAATTGTCTGGGAGAGCATGGCCCCGTAACCCCATAGCTGCCTCGGGCCATTCAAGCCATCGAAAAGACTCATTGCTTCATAAATGTCTGGTGACGGGTCTGTTGCATACATCGAAACCATGAGATACCGGTACATTCCATGCGGCTGCGGATATTGTGTCTTGTTTCTATTATAACGAAGCCTACTATCTATCTATGAAAAACGATAATCAATTTATTAATGCGGTACACAACACGGTAGGCACAGCGATTGACATACCAAAGGAAAATTGATGAATTCTGAAATTGACTGACTACGTAACAACTATCATTATTCACTTCCCACATAATGAAAGCAGCGTTCTTTCATAGCGAAGAAGTTTGCTTAGCTTTTTGGATATATAAACGAAAACTACGCCATCGCATCTTGAGATATATACGTATTATGCTAATGTCCACATTAGTGCGCTATAGAAGAAACTGAATTGCATTTGCATACGTTATATTCCCACCATTTATACGACATATGATGTTGTTATTGCCCAAAATAAAGTAGTAAGTAGTTATTTAAGTATTCATATGCCGGTAGCCATGTGCTAGGCCATGTAAGTACATGCATGAATACATAACCAGTATTTGTGAGCCATATTCACATTACTCTCTATTCTACGAATTCAATGCAAGGTGTCATCCAGACCATTACATCTCAGTTCATAAACGGCATATGCTGTGTTTATTGACAATAAAATCGCGTTTGGATGACCTATACTATTAATAAGTCATATACAGGTAGGCATGTACTATGTAAATAGGAAGGATGTAATGAGTCAGTACTTGTGAGTCACATAAGTATGGATATTAAACTATAATGAGATCGAGATGAACATGTTGTGAATTCACGATGGAAAGTATGCTAAGGTCATTCATGAGATTGAATAGAAAGAATAAAAGTTATAAAAATGTAATATGCGGTCATAATACCATCTACATGTATATTGAATGCATATGTATGTATATGTATCACAATTATGAATGGAACTGTTTCTGGGGAATACCATACACTGTTATCATATATGTTGTAGTCATATAATGTCCTTACATTGTATTTGTAAGTGTCATAACTGTGTATTGTAATATCACAACCATATTTGTAATATAATAAATTACTTTAAATGCATTAAAATGAACTTGGTTGATTATTCTATGCTAATCCAGAATTATATCAAAAAGTTCCCACCGTCCGTGTCTATACACACCAACATACGACATATCCTTAAGATCGTAAGAGATCAAACAGAGACACGTATTTGGGTAGTTGCAATTGCGATTCATGGATAAATAGTGTACACAAATCAAGCAAAAAACCTCTTTTCAGTACAACACCGCAATTCCCGTGACTGGATTTTCAACTAACCGGGTTTGAGCTAACCTGGAAGCAAAACGTGTAAAGCTAAACATTGACACATAGCTGATATGAGGCCTCTAAATCGTGAGCATTCGCTACAGCATATTATGTTTTATATATGTGACACGTGACACGCATATACGCTGTCAATATTGATTTCAGTGCCGGTGACGGGACTTTTGTTGATGAGAATATAATTATTATGTTAATTGAGAATATATTTCCATTTATCATGCAGTCATGCGGAAAGTTTTGCTGAAATAGAATATGCTGATCTGCCTTACAGACGTATGGTTATATGGGACAATTATTAGATATTTGAGTGTAATGTAAGTGTATGCATATGGGTATATCCACTTGTGAATGTATGGATATTCATGGAAATAGAAACTGTAATACATACTATTTGATTAGTGTTGTATTTTACATGAATTGTTTTATCTTGGTTATAATTAAGTCTAGAGTGATTGGAATGTCATGGTACGTAGCCGCACACCAGCATATAATATTTCGATATCTGACTGTAATGCGAACATGGCCGAACTATAGCATATGGACCAATCGTAATACGTTGTGCATACATATATGGCATTACAGTGCAATTTACAACATATATGATTGCGTAAGACTCAATAAAATACAATATTTAAAACAAACTGTACATATATTTTTATATTCTGACTGTACAACGAGTGTAACCTAATTCAAGCATCACCAAGTGTATTATGGGGCATATACAATCTACTAGTATATATATAGCGATCTACTAGTCTGAACACGTGTGAATCTGTCCTATGAATACATTTAAAAGTAAATGAAAGGAAATGCGCAATTGCCAGTACATGTACCACACTATATTAAAATAGCCTAAATGATGCGACCATTTTGAATAAACACAATTACAAATGACTTCAAAATCAAGTGTGTCCAACTTACTCATTCAACCGCCTAACAGAATGCAGTAGTATACATAAGTAAAGTAAAAGTAAACATTATATTCAATAACTTTCGAGTTTTTGGAAAATATGGCGTCTGGAAAATATGGCGTCCATTTTTAATTAAACACGCTCTTTAAGAAGAGCATAAATATTGGTCTATGTTTTTAATATCGTATCTCAGATGAAAATCAAACTAATATCTAGCTTAGTACCAATATATGGTCCACCACAGTGTAGAAAATGCTGCCTGATCTTGATGAATATTTGGCGTCCATCTTGGATTCATATGGATTTGATAGCCTCCATTTAGGTTTAAAATTAATGCATGGTATCCAAAGCGTTTTCTGCGTCCGTCCGATCAAGATCCAAGTGCCTATTTGTTTTCATTCATCAAATAAGTACACATTTCAGGCTAAATATTGATGCTTGGCGGCCATCTTGAATATGTTGATACTCTCAACGATAGAGACGACCGAGCAAACCGAATTTCTTTGTATATGCCCCTATAAAACAATAATCACCAATAAAACATACTTTATCGGATGGTTCTGTAAAGTTATGCAAGTACATGTCGTATTATCAAAATAGAGTGAGCTTTGCACTCATTTGACCCATGTGCACTTAATGACCCCAAAAATGAACTTGTCCCACCTGATTTGATTGACCGACACCGGATTCGTGTTCAGGATGATATAATGCTTGGATTTAAAGTAGTCGTTGCTTTTACTTTCTCGGGTTGAACAGAATTCATTTGTATGGGTGCTTGCCCCTCTACTATCATATTTCCGACGGAAATGTAACAATAATGTTCGACCATATCCAGCCGTGGGTAAACGTTTTCCGTGGCCTGCGGCCTTGGGGTTCAAACAGTTCCCTCGTGTCACAGCAAACGTTTTCACACGGCTAGACATTGTCAAACCGTATAGTAACGATAGTATAGTTTTCAAAAAAATCTTCCACAATTTTGGAAGTATTTGAATATGTAAGGTTACACCACGTTGTAAACAAATGTGGAAGGTGGATGGCCCATTCGAAAAACATTACCACACCAACCCATTTCTGTTAGAGTTAGTCCATCATCTTGAAGTATCAATACAAAAATTCCGCAAAGGAAGCAGTGCCGTAAAGCTATACCATGATAAAAAAAGCTTGTGCAAACGTTTTGTCACAAAAAATGGCTAAGTATTTCCGCAAAAAATGTGAATGTAAAAACGGTCAATATCTTGTTAATGGCGGCATGAGTGTGTTCCAAATGCTCACATTTATCATGTGTCCAAATAATTAAGCAATCCGTCAGGTGATATTAAAGTTATACCATGATGACGAAGCTTGTACAAACATTTTGACATTTCGGACGACGACGTTGACGACAAAAAAGGCGACGGAAAATTGCTACACCACTCCATACCTTTCGCCAGGGTAGCAATTTAACCCCATCTCTTTAATGTAACGCATGGAAGAGTGATTTTTGCAATTGGTTATCCGGCCTGTTTGATATGTTAGCGATATACAACTTCCAAAGCCGTATCAATACATTATTATCAAAGAACATACACATGCAGAAATTGGTTAGTTTACCGTGTCAGTGTCTTTATCTGACATTTACATGTATATTTTGTAAATTTGTAAGCTTCATTTCGTTATGTTGAATGTTGAACAACAACTAAAGAAAAGATAGCTTCCATAGGAAAATGATTTCCCTGTTCTATTATTGTTGTCAATTTACTAGTTCTACATCAAAGATTATTTGTTTAAAGGTATAAAATAAACAGTTTACTACATTTTGACATAACATCAACATGTTTGGGTATGCACTTCTGTTTCTCACATGGTCAAATTGTAGCCATAGATAACATATCGGAGGCGAGGTAAAAATGTCAGGCGAAGGCGGATTAGAAATGAAGAAATAAACGCAGTAATCACAAACATACCATTATTAAAGATAATAAAATCTACAAAATCTAATGTAGCAAAATAATGTTATATAATATGTTTTCTTAATAACCAAGAGAACATCGTTTATAAAGCTAGAGATAAATGGAATACAGAATTCGTAGATAACGATATCAATTGGAAGGTGGTAAATACACATTATTATAATAAAGCACAATCTGTTCTAAATTTCGAAATTTTCTGTATAAATTTCTTATGAAAATTGTATAGCAACAAATGATTACTTATACAAATGTAATATTTTCAGCTCTAATTTGTGTGATTTTTGTACTCTGGCTCAGGAAATCAATAAACATCTCTTTTGGAATGCATTAAAAGTCAACATTTTTGGTCACAGTTAGGAACCTTCTTAAACGACCACGAAATTAACTGTAATCTCGATTGGCATTTAATATGTTTTGGACAGTATGAACAAAAATATATATTTTTAAACCTTTGCATTATATTAGGAAAATATTTCATATATTCTTGCAAATTAAGAAATATGGAACCGAAATACTCTGATCTTAAAGTATATTTAAGAAAAACAAAAGATATTGAAAGAGAAATAGCGATTAATAAAAATAATGTGACTTTTCATGAACGAAAATGGGATGGCATTCAATTAGAGTAATATAGTTGTTTATGTTGTTTTGATTTTTCACTGCCTACTGATTCTGTTTTAATTTAATACTTTTTCATAGATTAAATTATATGCAGATCCGAGTCAGTTGAGTGAAAACTAAACTACATTTACCTGCCAACTTGTCATCATACCACATTCAGAGAGAAACGAGTAGGACAATAAACAACAACGAATAAGTGAAAAGAATACCAAAGATATTACAACATATACAAATACCAAGATTATTAGCGTAACGGTTTAACAGTTCCGTTTAGACCATCGTACTATCTTTATCATAGTATCGTACTATCGTCACCGTAGTATCGTAATATCGTCATCGTAGCATCGTACTATCGTCATCGTAGCATCGTGATATCGTCATCTTAGCATCGTACTATCGTCATCGTAGTATCGTACTATCATAAACGTAGTATCGTAATATCGTCATCGTAGCATTGTACTATCGTCATCGTAGCATCGTGTTATCGTCATCGTAGCATCGTAATATCGTCATTGTAGTATACTGATATCAATTATATCATCATACTATCGGCATCGTAGTGTCGTACTATCGTCATCGTAGCATCATGATATCACCTTATGTGGCAATAACAAAATAAATTGTACATGTTCAACCCCAACCGTGACAGTTTCAAGGTATTGTAATGAAAGTTTAGTACAACCATAAAAACACGTAATTCGTTAGTTAAGATGGGCTACATAGCATCAAAATCCGTCCGTTTGATAGGAATTGTTTAAAGAAAATCTACTGCAAAAACAAAAAATGACACACGTCAATCTTTGGGAAACATACTGTCACAATACCATCCATTCTTTTCAGCAAAGTCCTTGTTATAAAACTACTTGAAACCATTATCTTTAAATGTACATATTGCATCGCACCACCATATAATCCAATGTGTAGCAATTTAACCCCATCTCTTTAATGTAACACATGGAAAAGTGATTTTTGCAATCTGTTATCCGGCGTGTTTGATATGTTGGCGATAGAAAACTGTGAAAACTGTATCAATAAAGTATTAATAAAGAACATACACATGCAGAAATTGGTTATTTTACAGTGTCAAGGTGTTTACCCGACAGTTACATGTATACCTGGTGAATTTGAAAGCTTTACTTCGTTATGTTGAATGTTGAACAACAACAAACAAATAATTTTCCTGTTCTATTATTTTTGGCAATTTACTAGTTCTACATCAAAGATTATTTGTTTAAATGTATAAAATATACAGATTACTAAATTTTGACCTACATACAACAGGTTTGGGTGTGCACTTCGGTTGCTCACATTTTTTGAATGGGTCGAATTGTAGCCGTATGTACCATATCGGAGGCGAATTATTGTAGCTAGTGATGTGCATGAATCAGCATGACTCAACAAATGAATGCACCTTATTCGAGTACGGGGTGTGTCTGATCGCAAGAATGGTGTCACAGTAGACCATGCTCCATGTTGTAACAGTTGATGCGGGTATGCTAAGCATCTACAACCAGTGTACATCCTGATCCATGGGGGGTTTCACTAAACTTCGTACGACTAAAATGCTCGTAGGTGCAAATTTATGATCGCCTGTAAATGTCAATTGATTACTACCAAGGTGCATCATCACGTGCAACAACGTCGCCCACTCCAAAGTAAGTATTATTTGATAGATTCCTTAATATGCAACGGATTTTGATGACATATGGCGCAGCAAACGCGTCTTCATGAGCTGCATTTGGTGGTCTTTGGTACAGACTTATGTCGTTTTTGCGAAGAACCGATTTCCGTTAAGTAAGAAGGACACTATAAAAGAATACGTACTTTGAATCGGTACTTGTTGTTGTTGTTGTTAGTAGCACGCGATCATACACCTTAACTACTACAGTTGTTTCTGTCAAAATGTTCCGGGTTTATACGTGTACAAAGTGTTGTGCGTTGCGTATCCGTGGAGTTTCCGTTAGTTGCGTTTCAAATCGTGTGTCGTCTACGTGTAATACGTTTTCGGCCATGCGTTGCGTTTCCCCACTCTTGCGCATGCGCGAAAGTCGAACAAACCGTGTTCAACGCATTGAGTTTCAAAAGCGTGTAATCCGTGTACAACGGTTGTAAACGTATACAACGGTTGTAAACAACGTATTGAGTTTCAAAAGCGTGTAATCCGTGTACAACGGTTGTAAACGTATACAACGGTTGTAAGCGTATACAACGCTAAGGTAAACCGTTTCAACGATTTAACGCTTTCTTTGACGAACGGTTACACGCATCTACATGTACACAGCCTACAGATGAAACCGTGTTATACGTATAACACGTTTCCACGGGTTTTAACGCATTACACGTTTTGGTATGCCAACCTTGTATCGCGTAGAATGCGCATGCTCTGATCGTTCTTCGTGTGTGTATATATATACTTCTAGACTCATTGCAGGGCTTCTAACATTTTCAGTTTTCCGGTTCTGGACCGATTTTTGAACTCTCAGACCGATTGAGATTTGAAAACTAGTCTTAAAAATCGGTCCGAGAAAAATTGCCAGTCGGCTGCTATTTCGCTATAAACCTTGTAAATTTACCGGTTTTGACCACCAAGTAATTTATGACACATATCCGCGGGCCATATCCGTGTTAAACCAGTGTGCAGCTCGCTGTGTATTCAGTTTCTCCAAATATCGATTAATCTTAACACACGCGTGGGACAGGTGTATAGCGGATTAGTGACTGAAATAGACTGGCTTCAGCGTAAAGATAATACGAGAGTTCCTAGACTAGCCATTTCTGATGATGTTAAAATAAAATAAAGAAACCATGCACTGTGTTTATCTGTGTTCGTAATATTTAACCCCAATTAACTGACACGGACTATCGGCCCGGGCTATTCCATATTAAGTTAGGAACTGTTACATTACGCTGTATTAGGCGTAATTTTTGTGTATATAAAATGTACATAGGAATGCCGCAGATCCTGATGAGCCGGCTCACGTGATCTACAATTCTCAAACATTTTGATAAACGACAAGGTACATCTGTCGTGTTAAAAGCGTGACTCATTAGTCATCAGGGATTAGGGATCAATTGAAGTGCTAAATCACACCGCCGATGTACTTTGAACTCGATCTGAGGGTATGTATTCGCGATATTTTAAAAGGGACGAAACAAGGACGCCTCGAAGAGAATCGGGGCCGAAACAGTATTTTGTGTTTAAAACGTGTAACCGTTGTACACGTTTCAACGCTTTCATATAGATACACGCTTCCAGTAAAGCGTTTTGTACACGTTTCAACTCTTTCATCTCGCTACATATGTATACGCCAAAGCGTGTTATACGCCTTGAACCTAAACGTATTACACGCTTTAAAACTAAACGGTTTGACAATGTGTATTACACGTGTACGAACCGTATTATACGTTTAAACAACGTATACAACGCTACAGCAAACCGTTGCGTTCGCGTTGCGTTCGCGTTGAGTTTGCAAGTGTTGTCTACGGTGGAACAAAAACGGAGACTGCACTGTACTACTGTTCATGTGAAATTTACAGATTATCATACTTTTGCACTTGCGGACATTTTGGTCGCACACAGTTTAGTGAAACTACCCCCAGCTTCGGAAATACCATTGTTCGCTGGATGTACATGTAGTATATTGATACAACCATGCATGTTATACAACTATTAACTTCTGTTGTTCATTAGCAAGTTGATCTTTGTTTAAAATGTGGATTCAGTTAAATTAAATTATCGATATGCAAGGCGCTCGGCTATATATGCAATTATGTCCTTCGTTGTGCGCCGAAATTATGTAACACATTTTTACTAGTGCTGGTTCTATTGCACAAGGTGTATGATCACGTGGTTACAACAACAACAAGAAGTTCTGAAACTTCCAGAAGCCCTCCGATTCAAAGTACGTATTCCTTTATTTTGTCCTTATTATCTAACGGAATTTGATGAAATATGGCGCATCAAACGCGTCTTGTTAAGCTGCCTTTGGTTGTCCCGGTAATTGCACAAACTTCTGCCGTTTTTGCAAAGAATCGATTTCCTTGTCTACGTAATGGACACAGAAATCGATCATTCCCAGAAATGACATAAGAATGTGCCGAAAAGCCGGGACCACCAACTGCAGCACTTGCAAACTCGTTTGATGCGCCATATTTCACCCAATTTAAATCCGTTGCATATTAAGGAAAATCTCAAATAATACTTTCTTTGAAGTGGACGAGCTTTCAACACGTTCAGCCATTGTTGTTGTTGTTGTAACCACGTGATCATGCACCTTTTTGCCAGCTTACAATATAATAATATACGTGTGTACAGCGTTGTATGAAGGGAGGTAATTTTGGCCATACGGCCCCAGGCTAAGTCGTCCCGTATGGGCTTCAGCTGAATCGGCATTTTCGTCACAATACTTTTTCTCAGTGGCCAGTTGGCTCATTGTAATAATTTTCTTCTTCTTCTCCACAACTACGATGACTGACAATATTGTTTTGCCTACCACGTTCCAGTTACACAGGACCCGTTTCACTAAACTTCGTACGACAAAAACGTTCGTACGAAAATTGGTATTAAGTTGTTTCTCTCGTTAATGGCCCGTGCTCACCGCCGATCTGAGTACCTCGATCAATCTCGATCATACGGTCGTGAAATGATCTCCCTCGTGGGGGGGGGGGGGGGGTCGGGGGATAGGGGTCCCGCCCGGTCTGCAGCGGTCTACCTTGTTGGTCGGTAGCGGTCGGGGTTCCAACACGATTTTGTTTGACATGTCATAAAAATCAATGTAGCGCTCGAGAAGCCAGAGGTCTGGAAGCGGTCTGAAAGACATATCGATGGTCTAGTAACATAAGGTCGTAACTGCTATGCTAAAGCATAGTACTTACATGTACGACCTTATGTTACTAGACCATCGATATTGTAGCGCTCTGGTAAACTTGTGTATACTCGGTTAGAAGGTCTAGTTCATCGATAAGACATGTAGGGAAGACATCTAGTCACATATTTTGACCGATCTGTACAAAACCTGTACTCGATCTTGTACGACCCCAATCAGATGTATTTACTCGATCAACACTATAATTTGCAGACCGCACCCGATGTCTTCTTCGATAGTCTTTGGCCAACTGAATACCGAACAAAATACTACAGAGTTATACCTAATCTGCTGTTATCGTGCTGCGATCGTGCCCGATAGTACATGGTCGGGTATAAGTCGGGTAGAGGTCGGATAGAGGTCGAAAAAGGTCGGACTGGGCGTGTTGATCGGGTAGATATCGGGAAGGGTCGGGAACGTCGAGTAGAGGTCGAGTAGAAGTCAGGATGTGTGTCTGCAAGTGGTCTTGAAGTGGTATGGAAGGGTCTTGAGTTTATCTAGTATGGTCCACTACATGTCTGGCAGATGTCCCCTTCCGTCGTGTAGACCCCGACCAAACACCTGGTCGAGCTTTGTCGCGGAATTGGGCCATTCGGGGAGATCGACGTACTCAGATCGGCGGTGAGAACGGGGCATAACGTGGCTAATTATTGCTGCGATTTTATCCCGCCTACATGCACACGTCATTACATGCGAATACATACACTTAAGATTTACCAACAATGGCCACCAGTGCAAATGCTATTCTAAATAACAATTTCGCACTTAAGACGAATTTCTTAGTCGTACTAAGTTTAGTGAAACAGGCCTCTGAACCTGGTGCAATCAATACCCAACAAACACATGGTGACTATTATATATTACTGTTATGTACACACGACCAGCAAGTCAGCACAGGTCAATTCAATTCAATTTATTACACTCAATCAAATTTACATGACATCATGGGGTATAAGTGAAAATAATGTAATATTAAAAATACATGCCCACTCAGTAGGCACATAATGTTCTGTTATCAGATATATCATCTACCATTATATGAGACGTAAATTTCCACACTGATATCAGGGGCGATAACCGTGATTCCTTCAAATGGAACAGACCGAACAATCACATAAATTACATTCAAACCCATCTAAATTAGAGACAATGGGGTCCACGGGGTGTTCGGTTTAGAGAGGTTCCACTGTATACACATACATACAAATCAAATAGCACATAATTATTTCTGTAATTGGAAATTAATCCAACGTAGGTATTTTGAAACACGCGTAAAAACGGACGGTCCTTCCGTACAGTTATATGACGGTCCCCACGAAGTGATCCCCACCTGGCGGAAGACGTTGTTGTTGTTATAGCAACCGACAGGACCGCCACTGTCCCCCTGAAACGGTAATGGAAATATGACAGTTTCTGATTTCCATGTATCGAACTACTTAGTTATGCCACCATAATATAGAGAATAGAGAATACCAGACTAGTGTCTTTTGATATCAAGTTTATCAGGCAAGGTCAGGAAACGCGTAGGAATTCCTAGGCTTCCGAGGAATTCCGAGCCGAGCCTGGTAAACGCGATATCAAACTACACTAGCCTGGCATTCTATTTATCAGGTAACGTATTATTCTCCAAAATGACCACACATGACGTCGTTATCTATGGACAAAAGTCGGACCTATTTACGTTGTGTCATTACACTAACGTCATTCGATAACGTCATGTGACGTCATCCTACCAATAGAACATCAGTTTTCATTTCTTTGTAACCTGGATGCTCGTATCAGGTCAATGCCTGTCAATGCCTAATACAACAATATGCTATCAGTCAGTACGTATTCGGTCAATACAAGGCAGGTTACCTGATAGATGACTTTATCAGATAACCTGCCATGTATTGACCGAATACGTACTGATTGATAACATAATATACAGAGATACTCGAAATTGTTAACACAAATCGGACGGATGGACGAACAGACGTACATCGGTATAATACCATAATACGTTCCATTTTTCAACATTGTATTAGACATTGACCGGGTTATAACGTTCCATTGATAGAACGGCGTCACGAGATGTCACCGAATGACGTCAGTGTAATGGCGCAACGTAAGCAAGTCTGTGTTCTGTTCAACGATAACCATGCGCATTTTGCCAATCCTCCGGTAAACTTCGCTACCTGATAAATATAAGACATTGTATGTTAACATCAAGTTGATCAGTTTCGGCTTGGAAAACGTAGGAATCACTCGGCAAGCCTTGGAATTCCTACGCATTTCCAAGCGTTGCCTGACAAACTGGTATTCTCAAATGAGATCTAGCCGACAGGAAAAACAATATGAAATTTCATGTTCATGTCAACATAGTTCATGTTTATATAATATTAATAATAATCATTAATTGCCTATCCGGTTCTCCTTTTTGGTAAATGTGAATTCTACAAATTTCAATAAAAATTGATATTGTTGATGAAATTATTCGACCTGCCGGACCTGTTCGGACCACAGATTCTTGCAGAACGGTTCATATTTCGGTGTTTTATGGGTTATTTCGGTATATCTGGTCGTTTGGGTGCATTGTTACCAACATACTCCCGTCTTGACGTATACGTACGGTAATTTACAGTGTGAGAAACGGAGCTTCTACCCGCGTACGTTTTTAACCGATACAATAAAACCGGTCCCAAATTGTTTGTTTAAATTAATGTATTAGACCTGAACCGCCAATGCAAGTCAAACATTTATATATCGTCTGAAAACGTTGACACATTGCGGGAAATGGCTATCCAATCAATTGGCGCGCCACGCGTGTAATCTCCGCTTTGAGGGCTCGCCAGAAAATCTCTCAATTGTATGAATTGTAATGTCTTAAATGTAGGAACAGATAAAACAACAGTGGTTTCACTAAACTTCTTACGACTAAAATGTTCGTAAGTGCAAATTTCGGATCGTCTGGAAATTGCAATTGATGGATTTACATTTATTGAGCATAGGCTGCATATGCAGCCTATGCTCAATAAATGTAAATCCAACAATTGTTTACAAGAAAACATTGTTAATGTGAAATGTATAGACTATCATAATTTTGCACTTACGAACATTTTAGTCGTACGAAGTTTAGTGAAACGGGCCCCAGGTTACGTATTATATCGGCATCAGCAGATTGATATATGTCTCCTGAATCGACAGAACCAGGATTTGGAGTTTCTGGTTGACACTTGATGATATAATTGGTCTGAAAATCACGCATGTTGGAGATTTTATTGGCCAAATATTGAAAAAGCCTTCATTCCTTTGTTCCTTTGTGGGTATTGTGACAGTATAAAGGGGACCGAAAGTTCGGAACGGTGAATGTGTAGATAATGGACAATGTATGTCGTGTGAAATGATTGAGCATCAGTAGTTACACACAACTATGTAAATTACCCAAAACCAACGAATTCCACACAAATATACCCAAAATCTACCAACATACCCATATGACACCAACATACTAACCATCTGTTCAAACATCAAGGCCAGTTTCACTAAACTTCGTACGACTATAATGTTCGTAAGTACAAAATTATGATAAAAGTCTGTAAATTGCACATTAACAATGTTTTCTTGTAAACAATTATTGGACTTACATTTATTGAGCATAGGTTGCATATGCAGTCTATGCTCAATAAATGTAAATCCATTAATTTAAATTTACATAAGATCCTAAATTTGCACTTACGAACATTTTAATCGTACGAAGCTTAGTGAAACAGGCCCCCTGCGGCTCAGACGCCGCAGTGCTGATAATGACTTACGAAACACGTCGCCTTGCCAGAATCCATGGTACAGACGTTTTTACCGAAGACGCTATAGCCCCAGGGTGTCAGGGCTGCGTTACACTCGGCGTTTGTTAGGAAGTTCGTGGTCATTTCTTGGAGGATGGTAGGATCAGTGTCTGGGTCTGAAACGAGACAACATTGAAATATAATGGACCAGCGGCAGGGGAAGCGACCTGTAGCCGATTTCATCAAAATTGCAAAGTATACTTATGCAACAAAGTGTACACTGAGGGAGTAATCATTGATTTTTCCGAAATTCATTATTTCATACAGAACCAACGATTGCATATATTTGATGATTAAAGCTATGCAGAATTATTATACTGAATTTAATACATTATCCCAGCCAACATGGCTGTGATAATGTAATAAATTCAGTATAATACAAATTAATAAATTTATCCTAAAACTGAAAATTTCTCCCTCAAAGTATACTTTGCTAGGAAAGTATACTTTGCAATGTTGGTGAAATAGGCAACTGCTCCTGGTTACACAACCGCACGATTGCCGATCGTTTACATATCATATTTTGTATCATGGTTTGGTGCTTTAATTAGAAAACGATTTTAACGTGTTACTTTGACCCAGCGAAAACAAAAGCGAAACATATGTTTTTGTTTGATGCAATGGCCACTATGGCGTATGCTGATACAATGTCACTCTTGTAGACCGAAAACGAGATGTTACTTTCATTGTTGAAATGGTGAACACGGCAGTTCCTGATAAGGCTGTTCTGGTGCACAGGCTGAGCTGTATTTAAACTGGTCGCAAAACACATCAGCCCCATTTCTCTAGTCACAGTCAGATATTTCAAACGGTTCTCCAAATACAATACATTATCCCGTCAACACAGTGCATATGTGCGGTGAAACACTGTGACGTGAAACATTTTTGATACGACATAATCACAGCGTATGAATATGTGCGGTTGTCATACTAGTCGATTCTCCCATGTTGAGGATGCGGCTGCGGTTATTGTTTGCATTTTAAAGGTATTTATAGTGTTGGTGGATAAATAGAATAGTACGTTAGTGCCGTGAATGGGAAAACATATCGGGCAAGGCTTCCGAAACAGGATGGGCGAATGTCCCGTTTCTGTGCCGCGCCAGATATGTTTTCCCATTCACTGCACTAACCTACTATTCTCTATTTGATATCTACCGTAATATATAGAGAATACCAGGCTAGTGTCTTTTGATATTAAGTTTATCAGGCAAGGCTAGGAAACGCATAGGCATTCCGAGGATTGCCGAGAAATTCCTACCGTTTCCGAGCCGAGCCTGATAAACTTGAATCAAACATACACTAGCCTGGTATTCTATTTATCAGGTGACGTTTTATGCTCGAACATGACATTAGATGACGTCGTATTCTATGGACAGAACGCGGACTTGTTTACGTTGTGTCATTACACTGACGTCATTCGGTAACGTCACGTGACGTAATCCGACCAATGGAACGTCAGTTTTCACTTCGTTGTAACCCGGATGTTTATATCAAGGCAATGCCTGATACAACAATATGTTATCAGTCTGTACATATTCGGTCAATACAGGGTAGGTTACCTGATAAAAGGGCATACATGTACAAGCAGAAAGAAACACTTAGAACACGGCTCGTCCGCATGTACGAGGAGATAATCGGCGAGCTGCAGCGAGGGAATTATCGATCGTACATGCGGACCACCGTGCTCTAAGTAATTTATCCCACCAACCATACCTACCATGTCTATATGTTTTGTCCTAATCCATGAGGACAAAACTCGTGAATATGGGTGAAAGTGGGATAAAAACACTAGGTGCAGATGTTTTATATAAAATATTAGGTTAGTGCCGTGAGTGGAAAAAATATCTGACAAAGCTGAGGAAACGGGATGGGCAAGGTTCTGCCGAGCACATCCCGTTTCTGTGTCGCGCCAGATATGTTTCCCATTTACGACACTAACCTACTATTCTATTTATCCCGTCCACATTACAAACAGCTTTAAAATGCAAAAAATAACCCTTGCCGCATCCTCAAAATCGGAGAATCGATTAGTATGTCAACCGCATATATTCATACGCAGTGATTAGCCTTAGGTCGTATTGACAGGATATCAAACATGTTTCATGGCATATAAACACTGTGTAGACGGGATAAATAGAGGATCTCAAACGTGTTTCACGCAACATATGAACATTTTATACTGAATTTATTACATTATCACAGCCAAAGTGGCTGTGATAATGTAATACATTCAGTATAATAAAAAAGTGTTGACGGGATAAATGTATCATGATGATCATTGCCAAAGTTGTGCATTGACCGAATACCCGCTAACTGATAAGAACGTCTCGTATCCTACATTGACTCCATGCGCACATTCTAGGATCTGGTTCACTAAACGTCGTACGACTAAGAAGTTCGTAAGTGCAACACTAAAATGTACAACATTAGCGGTTGGAAAACAAATTGCGGATTTTTCAGCTTTACTGACCCCTACGTGCATGAAGGTGGGAGGGGGTAATATTAATGAACCACATAAATGTGTGAAGGGAATTTACATAAATATTCGTAGGAATATTGTTGTCGTACGAAGTGTAGTGAAACGGGCCCCATGTCACAACCACTTACGCTGACGTTCCATTGGTTCAACGGCGTCATACGACGTCACCGAATGACGTCAGTGTAATGACGCAACGCTAAGAAATCCGGATTCTTTTCAACGAAACCCATAATTGTTTATCTGATAAACAGAATATGATGATATTGTCAAATGATCAAGGGGGGGGGGGGTTGGGGGGGGGGGGGTTCCGTTCCACTAAACTTCGTACGACTAAAATGTTCGTAAGTGCAAAATTATGATGTTCTGTAAATTCCACATTAACAATGTTTTTTTGTAAACAATTATTGGATTTACATTTATCGAGCATAGGCTGCGTATGCAGCCTATGCTCAATAAATGTAAATCAATCAGTTGAAAATTTCCAGACGATCCTAAATTTGCACTTATGAACATTTTAGTTGGACGAAGTTTATTGAAACGGGCCTCAGCGCCTCGTATTCCTACGCCTTTCCTAGCCATATATCAGTATGTATATATAGAAAATAGTTTGTGCCCTGAATGGGAAAATATCTGGCAAGGCTAAGAAAACAGGATGTGTGAGTCTCTGCCGAGCCCATCCCGTTTCCGCCAGATATTTTCCCCATTCACGGCACTAACCTACTATTCTATTTATCTATCAATACATACAGATACCTTTAAAATGCAAAACATAACCCCAACCGCATCCTCAATAGTAAGACAATCGCTCATATTCATACGCAGTGATTAGGTCATATTGACAGGATATCAAAAATGTTTCACGGCATATAAACACTGTGTAGACGGGATAAATAGAGGATCTCAAACGAGTTTCCATTTGATATGAGACTTATGAAACGAGTCAGGCACAATTTATGCACCGACCCTCTGGCGAGGTGAATACATATTGAGATTATGTTTATCACATGACTGCAGCCTCCAAAGAGCAGAACATTTGGAGAAGTCCAATACGTTTCAATGAGCAGACGCCATTGACTATTTTCGCATGTACTTGACAATTTCCACAGAGAACAGATTTAATCCTAGCAATACATTTATTATAAAATATACCATATAACAGGTTCATGTTCTTTGTAAACACTTCATACAAGCAAACGGGAGCTCACATTGTCAGTTAGCAGAATTTGTTAATGAGTCACGGACGCTTCTAATGAAGTCAACGTCAAAGCATCGTTGCTTTGTCGCGCCATTACGGATGTCATTTGGAACGTCTCTACGTTATTCATTTGACATAACGTTGGCGCATAATACACAAATTATGGTGATGCAGCCAGCCAATCAAATACATTCGCTCCAGGTGTTATTTCACGTGTGTCATAACACATTCATTTATGAAATGGGTTAAAACACGGCATAACAAGGATTGCATGTGATAATACCTGTAGCCGATTTCACCAACATTGCAAAGTATACTTTTCTAGCAAAGTATGCTGTGAGGGAGTACATGTAATCATTTATTTTTCCCGAAATGCATTATTTCATATAGAACTAACCGTTGCATATATTTGATGATTAACAGTATGCAAAATTATTATACTGGATTTAATACATTATCACAGCCAAAATGGCTGTGATAATGTAATAAATTCTGTATAATAAAAATTAATAAATTTCTCCTAAAGTTGAACATTTCTCCCTCAAAGAATACTTTGCTAGAAAAGTATACTTTGCAATGCTGGTGAAATAGGCCCCTGATATCAAACGAAATCAACCATGTATTATCTACGTTCTTTTCTGTGACTGGAAAATGTGGCTTATGGTATTTGTGGCCAGTCTCGTATATGCTATTCCTGGGGGCAGTTTCACTAAACTTCGTACGACTAAGATGTTCGTAAGTGCAAAACTATGATGTAAATTTCACTTTCATAATGTGTTCTTGTAAACAAGTATTATATTTGCATGTATTGATCATAGGCTGCATATCCATTAATTGAAATTTACAAACTATTCTAAATCTGTACTTACGAACATTTTAGTCGTACGAAGTTTAGTGAAACGGGCTCCTGTATAAGGAGCCATACTGTCTGCTGGACGCATGGACGTTTTATTGACTGAATGACGGATGTAATAGACCAGGAACAGACTGCGCAGAGGCGCAGGCTTATCCGGGTCTACACTGTCCGCTAATATCACAAGCCGCATCTACGTTCTTACTTTGACTGGACGTCCCAAATCCGATAGCCCAGCAATTTGAGCTGCTTAAGGCATATGTGTCAAACGCATCATCTACAAGTAAACACGTGAGAGATATTTAAGTAATCAAATCTGTTGCGTTTACAGTGGATCGAAAACTATTGTGTTTAATGTACGTGCAAACTTTAAGCATACCACATGTTGTTCGTACCACAGTAAACGCAACTTCCCACAGTTTTAATACGTATATTTACATTGCATTTGTGGGTAGTTTCAAAAATATAAATAACCAAATGCGACGATAAAATTAAAAATGTAAGTACTGAAAGTATTGAAAGATGTTATATCCACAAAAACTGATCGGTGTGTGAGGTAAGTTAATTTTGTAAAACACTTGGTGTAACTTGCAAGGTCAGTACTGAAATATATAGAAAATCGTCCACCCCCGTTTATTGCTAGTTCCGTACGTACTGTCCCGTGAGACCTAAATATAATAGTTGCTGTGTTCATACGCACGAAAAGTCTCGATTAGTAGCTTACATAATTTAACTGATAAACTGAGCATACAACTTTGAAAACTATAGAGAATAGTATATGTAGAGTTGTAGATACAAAGCAAGACAGACCAAAACGTCATAGGATAAGGTGGCACAGGACACTATTTTCTTGGTCGTACTCGCCGTTTAGGCGTAGCACGATCAATGGATGCCCCCATAGAAATTTGCGTGACATAATATGTTATCTCAAGGGAGATAACGTATAATCATATTGTTTTACGTCATATTGTTGCAATTCACAGAAAAGCAACGTTGCCGGTCAATATCGTAAACAAACTTGAAAGAATCAACAACAAATGCGATTGTGACAGGCGCGCTGTGCAGCGATATGGCCTGTTCTTGAGAGTTCAGGTACATACTAATATTTAGACAGCAAACACTAACCGGATTGTGCTGGTAACATAATGAATATATAAGGCCGTATGTTGGGGCTCGCTAATCAGAGTACAGATTGCTCGCTTAGCGATATACATGTACACTGGAAGTTGCTGGTTAGAAGGTCGGACCTACTCTGGGTCGCCTGGGGCGCCGTTCGGTAGTCTGGGCACGGGTGCCAACCAGGAACTCTGAGATTTAGGCTAATTCTACTATGCAATCGATTGCGTGCCAATAAAGTATGATTGCACACCTACTACGTTCTTCGTCTTAGAGAGGTTGCAGACAAGGTGCAACTCAGATGGTGTCCACAAGTTAGAACGTTATACATGTAGCTGCCATGGTCATCAACGTCCGTAATATTACTGACATTTTCCGCAAAGTAAACTTATATTTTCTCGTACGAACTTTCAAACATGTGGTTGTGACTGGGGAAATGAGGCTTACGGGTTTTGCGAGCAGCATAGATCCAGATCAGCCTGAGCATTCACCCAGTATTAAAGGATCTGTAATGTTCGCCATTCCAATAAGGAAATACACGTCACGCTTCTAACAAGCACTATGGATCGTTATCAGGCGACATGAGTGTATGATTTGATCAGGAACTACACTGGTTACAAATTGCATAAGCTCCATTTTTTCAGTCACAAAGTGCATGTTCACGTGGTTACAACATCAAGAACAATGGTTGAAGGTGTCGAAAGCGCGCCCACTCCAAAGTAAGTATTATTTGATATTTTCCTTAATAGGCAACGCATTTTGGCGCAGCAAACGCGTCTTCGTGGGCCGCATTTTGATGGTCCCAGGAGTTCGGCACATACTTATGTTGTTTCTGCGAAGAATCGAGTTCCGTGTCAGCACGTTGTTGTTGTTGTTATAACCACGTGATCATACACATTGAGCACAGCCACAAATGATTTGACTCTGTTCGGATGTATTGCTTCGAAACAAATACATTACCGCCTGCGTTAATTGTATAATATTAATAAATTTATTAAATTAAATGATGTTTTTTGTGTTGATAAAATCACTACTGACATATGGGTAGAAATTTCCACCATGGGGGTCCAGAAATGGAATGAAATTTAGTCGTACGAAGGTTAGGGAAACGGCACCCTGTTTGTACTATATCGCAACACAACAGTCAACGGTATAAATTTGCGTAATAACATTTACATTTCGTGCAGTACAATATAGAACATAGTATGCAGGATGTTGACACATACTTTGCTATAATGTTATTGATATAAACTTATTCAATATGATATCAAAATATTAACACAAACTCACCTAATACAGTGTGTATTAGCAATATTCTTAGGTCGCTCTCCACGAAGTAGAAAGTAAACAAAGAACGCTTCAAACGCACATTTTGAAAGACTACGCCGTCATAACTCGTATGTAATGCAGTGTAATGAAATGTAATTATTATGTACTCAAAACCACATACCCGACAGAGACACTGGCTGGACACTAGATGTGTAGGTAAGACGACCTTCTAACTTCACAATGGCAATGTCACGTTTATCCACGTTCACGTAATCCTTGTGCTGAAAATTATAGTTGTGACTGGAGAAATGGGGCTTATGGGTTTTGCGAACAGTATATAACAGCATAGATCCGGATCAGCCTATGCATGCGCACTGTCTGATCATGATTTGCACTGTTCGTCATTCCATCAACGAAACACCCGGCATGTTTCTAACAAGTAATATATACATGTATCTGTGTTCATGCTACACTACTGTCTGTTCCACGTTTTGCTGCCGACGAACTTTTGGCTATTAAACCCATTAAACCTAAACAGTATTTAAAAGTGAGTACTTTTTCATCAATAACAATAAAGTTACCCTCCCAAAAAAAAATTGTTTTATGAAATTCCATCAAATATTGATTTTATTGCGAAAAAACGATTTTCCTATGGGAATTTAACATGGGCCATGATGGGGAGTCAATTTCCAAAAATGTTCGTATATTGATCCTAAAGGAAATTGACTCCAAAACCTGGCGAGGTAGCTGGAAAATGATGTAACTAAGAAAAAAAAGAGTTAGATTTTGAAAATCGGTCCACAAATAAAAAACATGTTTGAACAAAATCTATTTTAAGCCCCCACGTTAAATTCCCATAGGAAAATTGTTTTTTCGCAATAAAATCAATATTTGATAGAATTTCATCAAATAATATTTTTGGGGAGGGTGACCTTTTTGTTATTGATAAAAAAGTACTTACTTTTAAATATTTTTTAGATTGAATGTGTTTAATAGCCAAAAGTTTGCCGGCAGCAAAACGTGGAACAGACAGTAGTCCACACTGGCCCCATTTCGATTAAAATTATATGAGATTGTTAGTAATAGTTATAGTTCATATATTGGATTTTTAATAAATTAATTTCGTAGCGATATTAATTTATTAAAAATCCAATATGTGAACTATACCGTACTTATTTGTTTACCAGCCCAGTCGCGAAGCTCCGCCCGTAACAGTGATTTCGAATTGCTATACTAGTATGTGATTGGCGGCTTGACACGAAGGGAACGCGTGTGTGGGCGGTAATATGCTTTACGTCTCGTGAACTATGACAACAAGGCATAACATCAGTTCTAAATATAGCGTTGACCATTTTATGATTAATTTCATATAATTTGGCGAAAGCGTCGCAATATGCGATTAATTGAGACGAAATGTCGTTCTTTCATTGGTCGAGAAACTACATGTAGGGTAAGCAATACATATATTAAAGGCACTAGGTCTCATCGTACATTTGCATAGCATATCTGACCCTAATTGTACATATAAGTTGCATGGAAAAAATGGGGATTTGCATTTGGGAATTTGATCGAACACCTTCCATACCCGGGGATTTGCAACGAATTTATTATTCAGTATTATAAACATGTTTTTAAATCGATAGTTACTATATTATTTTATTTTATTTAAATTAAATAAACTAGCATCTATCATACGTACAATCGTGTCGGCCAATTATGCGCACCTAAGGCTTTCCTAACAAATTTAAATGCCATTAAGTGATACCATTCCAATATTCAGTCATAATTCACTGAATATACAACAAAGTTCAAAGTAGTCTGTGCAGGTAAAATGGCATAAAGTTCTGACGTCAGTAAGTGACGTAAATTGACATCGCATACGTGTTTGCAACGTCACATATTTTTCTGCTAATGCTGCGAACCTGGTAGTGTAAACAAAAACGGCGAACAGCATTACTGGATCAGCATTATAAAATATGTATTAAACTTGAAGCAGAACTATCCAGCGACATAATGACAGGTGAGTTTGTCAGTTGAACAGTAAATAAGACAACTATTCCATCAGCAGGGTCTGTGGATTTTACACATTTTGACTATATTCTGAATAACCTTTTACCAAACTATCGGAATGTGATAAAGTTGTGCCACAGTGTAGCATTAATCACCTTGTTTATTCCAAAATCCACATATTTTACTATGACATCAGCACGCCTAAATTTGATGTGAATTGCACATTAGCCGATGCGCAGAATTTGCAGAAAAGACAGGCACAACACATTTTCCTTACAGGTACATGTACATGTATACATGTAGGGAAAATGCCAACTGATGGAAGCCAAATTATCTCCCCTACTTATCATGGTTTCTAATAGCATGTGCTTGAATATAACTCATGTTTTGGGAATGTGATAAAATAATGGGATTGATGTATATGTCATTGACTGTGCATGAAGCGAAACACTACATATTGGACATCAGAGCCGATTTCACCAAACTCGCAAAATATACTTATCTAGCTAAGTATACTTTGAGGGAGTAATCATTTATTTTTCCCTAAATGCATTATTTCACACAGAACTAACGACTGCATGTATCAAATGACGTAACTATGTAGAATTATTATACTGAATGTATTACATAATGTAAATGGCTGTGATAATGTAATAAATGCAATATAATAATTTGGTCATAACCTATTTTATTTAATTAATTAAAAATTAATTATTTTATCTTTAAATTGAAAAGTTCTCACTCAAGGTGTACCGAGTAAGGTAAGCATACTTTTCAATGTTGATGTAATCGGCTACTGAGAGGTCATTAGAGACACAGTCACTTTAAAGGAAATCTAGTGTAAACGTATAGAAAAACATGACGTTACGACGTGCGGAAACCAAGTGATTCTACAGCCTGTTTAAGAAATTTAAATCAGATAAAGAAATTAATCAAGCCGGTTAACTTCCTAACAATTTTCTCATAAACTGGCAAGCCGATCTTAACGAAACATTACAGAATTGATCAACCACCGATACTCTTTCAGATTTGTTAAAATGGTTACCCCTGGTTCATGTAAAGATCATTATTGTATTACCAACTTCAACTTGCATCTGGTCTGGCCCTCCCATTGTTAATGTGTATCTGAGAGTTGAATCAAGTTAGGTCCCATAATATGGTATGGGATGAGTGAGCTGGTGGGTTTTAGGGCACCCCACACCAGTACCCGATTTCACCAACATTGCAAAGTATTATTTTCTAGCAAAGTATACTTTGAGGGAGTAATCATTTATTTTTCCCAATATGCATTATTTAATATAGAACTAACCACTGCATATATTTGATGATTAAAAGTATGCAGAATTATTATACTGAATTTATTACATTATCACAGCCAAAATGGCTGTGATAATGTAATAAATTCAGTATAATAAACATTAATATATTTATCCTTAAATTGAAAATGTCTCCCTCAAAGTATACTTTGCTAGAAAAGTATACTTTGCAATGTTGGTGAAATCGGCTACAGATCAAGATTGTTGTAAAGGCTGCCTAAGAGGGCATCATCAACCGTACTAACACGTTGCGCGTCTCGTGGACTTACGACAACGGATTGATATGACATGTGGTTCTAATTTAACTGAGTAATGTGACACACACTGGCTAAGCACTAGTCACAAAACTTAACGTAATGCTACAAATACACAACGAGTACACATAATTAGATGTCTTCACGGTAGTTCCATCGGAGCATGCGTTGATCGTCATTCCGTCACGGAAGTTGCTTTACTATATAATTGAGCTGTTTTAACAAAACGATAAGACATGAAGAATACCGTCCGTGTCTATTTCAATATCAAGTTTATCAGGCGAGGTTAGAAAACACGCAAACCTATGAATTCCGAGGCTCGCAGAGGAATTCCTACCGTTTCCGAGCCGAACCTGATGCACTAAATGTATGAATAAAAGGTTGGTCTGCGATTTATCCTGTAACCATTTTGAGCACGAAAAAAGCATGTACATGTACAGGCCCGTACGAGGGAAGTAACTTAGGGGGTGCATTATTGACGGCGCGAACGGCCAAAACATGTTATTTGTGCACATCCACTGACAGATCTCGGCAGATGAACCCTTTCACCCGAAAGTAACTGGAATGGAGTTTGATATGTTGATTTTGCAACCAATCAAATCACCACAACATGCTTTTCAGACCCGTCCATTTATGAGCATGGGGTGTTTTTCTTCTCAAAATTATGAAAATTACTTGCAAAAAGTGTAGATCCTGATGAGACGAGTCACGAGCCGGCTCATCTGGATATACACCTTTTGCCAATACCCCTATACATACCTGTGGTGTTGAAAGGGTTAAGGGGGGGGGTGCGTGCGCATCCCCTCTGCATACGGGCCTGATGTATACATTTATTGTCATTGAATATAGTGAGGGCTTGATTATGTTGCGCCATTACACTTACGAATGTTGATTGAATTCCGATTGACACACACAAATTATGTCAACGCCAAATCCTGATACACCAGTTTGATACGACTAGCCATTTTGAAAACAATTCCCTCAGTGTATCAAAGGGGAGTGTTTCGATATTGGACAGGTAGCCATATTGAAGGGGAGTGCTTTGAAACTGGCGAAATTTATATTTTCAAAACACTCTTAGACTAGAATATTCACATCTAGGGGAATGTTTTGAAATTTCTGTAAGTGTTACTCGGTCAATACGTGTGAACTCGGCCTGATAAATGCACGTACCACAAATATCTTCTTGGCCCGTAGAACTTGTTCTGACCCTGACACACTGGTTAGATTGTGTTCTCCCGCCACCACGGTGTAGGCTCTATGGCTGAAACACATGTCTGTCGTTGTTCGACACCGCTCACAGCCGTGTTCAAACGTACAGCGCGTGCTGTTTGAACATGGCTGTAGACAATGCTCATTCCGGGGCCAATCCAACACCTACTTAATGCATGTCACACATGACGTTACTTGAACGCGCCATTACGTCACCAGACGAGTTCACAACGGTGAACATTTGAAATTGGCGCGGGTGCATCACGCGACGTGTACTGTGGCCCCGGAATATGTATGTGTAAATTACAGCAGTTTGAATGAAACGGGTTATCAATGTACCGAAAGTACTGCATATATCCTCAAATTTCATGATATTTCCGACGGAAATGTAACAATTATAACGTTCGACCATGTGCAGCCGTGGTTAAACGTTTGCTGTGGCACTCGGGTACTGTTTGAACCCGCGGCCCATGACCTTGGGGTTCAAACAGTTCCGTCGTGCCACGGCAAACGTTTACCCACGACTGGACATGGTCGAGCCTTATATTTAACATGAGCACAAAGAGGGACCGTAGCTACATGTAGTTTTATCCCGTCAACACAGTGCGTATGTGCCGTGAAACACGGTGCCGTGAAACATTTTTGATATCCAGTCAATACTATTTTTGCATTTTACAGCCATTTGTAGGTGTTGACGGGATAAATAGAATAGTTGGTTTAGTGCCGTGAATGGGAAAAATATCTGGCGCGGCACGGAAACGGGATGTGCTCGGCAGAGCCTCGCCCATCCCGTTTCCTGAGCCTTGCCAGATATTTTTTCCCATTCACGGCACTAACCTACTATTCTCTATATCTCCCGTTAAATTCATGTATAGCACTCCGGTCCAATATGTGTACTTTAGGGCCTTATTGCTTGTAAAAAGGGCGAATGTAGCATGATTTGTTGTGTAAAGAAGCAATTATTATAATAGTGATTTCGACTAGTGTTTATCCAGATCCACATCCTACATAGTTACATATCTGCGCAGTCTGACCTGGGCCTGCATTATTCGCCAGATTCTTATTTTCACGCTTATTAGTGCTATTGTAATTGGTGTAGACTAAGATCAGCAAACCACAACAGTTACTTGTGTTTAATTCAGTAATAAATAAACACCGAAATACGGTATACATGTATGACGGGATCTCTATAAATACATTTGCAAAGGGAAATAAGTAGGCTAAGCTACGATCCCTCATTCAAACACGACGATACTATTCATTTCAATATAAGCACACTCTGAATTAGTTCAAACTGACTACTGTCTGTTTCACGAAACCTGCCCAAACTGTATGGTCATGTAAACAATGCAAAAACAATATTAAATTTAATCAATTTTAAGAATGAGCCAACAATTGATTCTGAAACCTAGCTAGATGGCATGGAAATGATCTAACTAAGAAAACAAAAGTTACATTTTGAAAATCGGTCCTCTAATTCTGAAATTAGAAAAAAAATCCCCATGTTAAATCCCCATAGACATATTCACTTCATTTTTAAATTTGGCTATAAGTTAAATATCTAAAAATATATTGTTATTGCATTATTTATATAGCCGTAACTTTTGGGCATGTTTCGTGAAACAGACAGTATATATATATATATAGTGCCTTTATTGCGGTATGGAATGTTTAATGTATGCGACAAGTTCGTCGTTCACCCGCCAATCAATATGCCACAGTAATACCCCACTCATAGTGTCACGTTTTGGTCGGCACGTTTAGCTGAGTTGGAAAACGTGGCAGAACCTGGCTAAACGTGGAACAACTTGGCTAAAACGTGACCAAACGTGACAAAACGTGAACTTGAAATTTTAATAGTGGACATGTTTAAATTTCGTTGGATTTTCCACACAACGTACTACATATACAACGTGGCAACAACGTAGCAAGGACGTGGTACAACGTAGTATACATGTGACAGAACGTGGCGGCAATCTGTTTCCTTCATATGCCTCAGTCATAGTGTCACGTTTTGGCAGCGCCGTTGTGCCCCGTTTCTGGCCCCCAAGATTTGCAAATGTCCGAAGATAAAAGTTAAGTTATGCCTCGCTGCCTTCACGCTCTAGTCTCGCTGTCGCCATGATGTGCCACGTGATTCCTCGAGGCCGCATATCGTATCATAGCGTACCACAACGTATCATAACGTCGTAAAACGTAGCATAACACAGCTCATAGCGTAGTACAAAACGTCTTACAAAGTATCATAGCGCGACACAGCGTGGCATAACGTGGCACGGGGAACGTGGGTGCAACGACGCCGCAACATAGCAACGTGTCAACAAATGCAACACAACGTAGCAACCGGCGGGACGCGTTATGTTCACGTTCTGTCACGTTTTGTCTACACGTACGTTGTAGCCACGTTATAGCCACGTTGTAGCCACGTTCTTGCCACGTTCTTTCCACGTTGTAGTTTGTTTGTCTGTTTGTTTATTGGTGGCCACGTTGTAGTACGTTGTGAGGAAAAGCCAGCGCATTTTAAACATGTCCAACACAAAATAGCAACAACGTGGCACAAACTTGGCACACTGCCGAACGTTTGCATATCATTGGTGTCAGAAACGCGGCACAACGACGCGGCCAAAACGTGACACTATGACTGCGATATAAGTGTTGAGTCCGGCATATACATGCACATGGCTATACGTACCGGCCGTGAATGCAATGTGCCGCTGTTAGGATGTGTCTACGCGTGAGTATTGTCCCGCCACAGTAGAATGCGCCTTTCCTCTTCAGCATGATCTGGAACGGGTATTCGTTGACGGCCGCATTATTACCGCCCACGATGTACTCGCCAACACGGGTGTATTTCCTGGCGCTGCAATCCATCGCCAGCATAACAACTAAAAACAATACGCATGTGTAAATGGAAATAAATGGACACATGTCACTGTGGACACGCAAACAAGTAGTGCATTAACCCTTTGATCCCGAAATCCCGCTATATCGGTTTATGCAAAACGTGCAGATCCAGATGAGCCGGCTCGTAACGAGCCGTCTCATCAGGATCTGCACTTTTTGAAAGTAATTTTCATATTTTTGAGAACAAAAACACCCCCTTTTCATAAAGGACGAATCTGAAAATCATTTTGTGACCAGTGGATTGGTTGGAACATTAGCATATCACAGTCCATTCCAGGTCCTTAGGGTTGAAAGGGTTAAACATCATCATACACTACCGCAATGCATACTTATATTATATTGGCCGCGTTCTGAGAAAACCAGCCTGAATGACAACGTCATGAAAGCTTGAAAATGACGTTGCAAAGTTACGCTTCTTACGTTTGTGCAATGTTAAGATTTCGATCTCAGAGAGGCAATGCAAGTAACCCCAACTCAAGATTCAAATACATATCTGCAATCTGCTCGAATATCAATATGCATGTGCTGATCCAGTCGGGGGCGTGTCCGGCGCACGCCCCCTCAAAGATAAGTCGAACAATTTGATTATTTCCTTATTTCTGACCCAAAGTTTATGCTGTTACCATTCAGTTGAACCGTCTCGTCGAGACGGTTCAATTGAGTGGTAACAACATATACTTCTGATGAGAAATAAAAAAAAATGTACAAAATAAATCTGAATTTTATGAAAGTTGACGATCATTATTATGTGTCTCATTTGAAATCCATGCCCCTCTAGACATACATCCTGGATCCGCCCCTGATAGTCCCGTTTGCGCTGCATTTGAAAACCATTTGTTTTGTGGTTTCTGTGATTGTCTCCGTTGTCTAATTCACTGCCCATCATGCCCATGCGCAATGTTTTCCTCGGAATCTCTTAACCGGGTTTGAGTCACTATGCATGCGCAGAGTTTCGGGAAAACCGGTTTTGCCTTTTCGTTTTAGTGCACATGTGCACAGCTTTTAAAGAAAACGATACGTCATGAAAAACGAAAACATTGAATAAGACAAGAAACGAGGCAAAGCCACGAAGGCCAGGTTTTTTCCAAGCATAGACACTTGGATAACATAATTATACCCACTTTTTGTAGACTAGATGGCCGTGGCCTGCATGTCGCGCCTTGGGGCGAGGCATGGACACTAAAAAAATAGATATATTAGATGGAAAAGCTTTAACGAAAAAACTTTAACCGGACACACGGACGTACGGACGGACGTATGCCAAAATGCCGACGATATCGCGCTTTCTGCAAGCGGGTGCGACAATGATGATAAACACCCATGTGAAGTATCAAGGTAATGGGTGAAGCAGGTACACGAAAAAACTTTAACTAAAAAATTCAAAGTAATTTGACCTTGACATTGGGCACAGGGGCCGCACGGTTGGGGGGTAGAATGAAAATATGGATGATGATAAACACCCATGTGAAGTTTCAAGGTAATGGGCGAAGCAGTTGCAGAGATATAGTACACAACAAAACTTTAACAAAAACATTGAAAGTAATTTGACCTTGACATTGGGCACAGGGGCCGCACGGTTTGGGGTAGAATGAAAATATGGATGATGATAAACACCCATGTGAAGTTTCTAGGTAATGGGCGAAGCAGTTGCAGAGATATAGTATAACGAAAAACTTTTAACCAAAAAACTTTAACCAGACGTACGTTAAAAAGTTAACGTTGAAAATGGCTAAGTCAATTACGTAGAAATAATAGGTGAAGGTAAAAAAAATGGTCACAGTTGGATGTTAGTTTTATGTGGTAGGCACCCCTTGGTTATGAAGCTATGAAAGTTTGGTGGTCCTATGTGTTACAGTACCAAAGAAATGGACTTAAACACGAAAACTTAACATTGTAAACGCGAAAACTTAACATTGAAAATGGCTAAGTCGACTGCGCGAAAAAAATGGGTCAAGTTAAAAAAAAAGGTAACATGTTGGATAGTAATATGTGGTTGGCACCCCTTGATTATGAAGCTGTGAAAGTTTGGTGGTCCTAGGTGGTACAGTAACAAAGAAATGGACTCAAACACGAAAACTTAACATTGATTGTGGACGCCGCCCGCCCGCCGCCCGCCCGCCCGGCTTTCGCCAATCCAATAGCCTGGATTTTTTTCTCAAAAAACCTGGCTAAAAACAGAAAAACGGAAAATGTTTTGAACTTGGTTAAAAAAGGGTAAATCTATTTTCAAGCGGGAATTTTAAAGGCTAATAAGAATAAACGAGACACTAGATTGTCGCGTTTTCAGTATGTTGCTAATCACATTTTAATGGTGCATGTAGATGCCAAAATATTCTATTAGTATATCGCATCACCAACGTCCAATAAGGGCACGTGAATCTAAGCTAGTTCGCTCGAAAACGTATTGTTATTTATAGTTCACATACTTTCTAAGCCAATCGGTGGATAGTATTGTGCTCCACTTATTTTACATATTGCAACAATTAACCCCAATAAGTTGTGAATTAACAGATGTAATGATTAACTGTTCAACAGGAAATGGAAAATCAATACTCGGATGGGACAACTTGGAAAAGTCGCGGGAATACTGGACGAGGCCTTCCGGCCTTCGGTCCAGTATTCCCGCGACTTTTCCATTGCGTTGTGCACTTGGCTGAAAACTATTGGATTTTTCAGGAATTAAATGCTGCAGTCGCTAGCGCTCCCTCACTTTTAATTCCTTAAACATCAAATATGTGAATAATAATTTGCACTAAATAGGTGTATTACATGTTTGAGTTTGGAATATACAGTTAGTAGCCTACTGTAGCGCTTACAGTTAATGTGTTTACCTTGGAAACGATACGTGAACGTGGGCCTAACGTGGTCCAAACGTATGGAACGCCAATTTAAAATATACATAGGCCTGAAACTCAAATAATTAATGCCAACTCTAAATAATTAGAGATAGCATTAAATATTTAGAGCTACGTCCAAATTATTCTCTAAATAAGCTAACTCTAAATATTTAAAGTTTGCTCTAATTATTTAGAGCTAGCAATAATTATTTGAATATATGTAGGAACGACAAATCTACATAAAACTCAAATAATTAATGCTACCTCTAAATATTTATAACTCAAATAATTATTGCTATCTCTAAGTAATTATAGTTACATGTAGCATTACATATTTAGAGCTAGCTCCAAATGATTTAGATAGCTCCTCAAATGATTAGGAGCTAGCTCTAACTTGAAATATTTAATGCCAGCTATAATTATTTAAGTTTATTTAGATTTGGCGTTCCATACAAACGGGCTTCCTGTATTCCTATTAGCAAATCAAATCCCTGTTTTCCAAATTTTGCAAACGTTCGAAACAAAATGTTTTCCCGTTTTCTACGGAAATCAAACTGTCTTCCGGTTTCTGGTTTTCTTAAAGGTACATACCCACTCAGTAGGCACAACACGTTCCTTAAATCAGAGACATGAACTGAGACATTTTCTGGCAAAGTAAACATTAATTCACCATTACCCCACGTATTGATTGGCATTATATACATTTTATATCCGACGTAAATTTACACACTGATATCAGGGGCGATAACCGTGTTTCCTTAAAAAACGGACATTGCCAATTATTTTCTGTATTTATGTTTTGATGTGCAATGATCATACCTTATATTCTGTCGAAAATATTTTTTTTTCAGGTGACGCATTTACATTTAATTAGTATAATTAATTAAAACATATCATGCCTCATTTGCATATGAAAATAGTCTGATACCACCGCGCGTTACTATCAGTAAAGTAAATGATTATATCTGTATAGCGGACACTCGCAATTTTTAGAACTGGTGGAATAGTGACACAAATATACTCTTATTTAATTCATATAAAGAACATTTTGTGCCGTCTGAGTGGGCATGTACTTTTAAACAATGAACATTTCGTGTTTTCAAGAAGTAGAGTTTGGTATGAAACTGCGCATGCGCACTGAAACACAACACAAAACGGGCTTTCATGAAACTCTCCCGTCGTACAACGTTTTCCGGTGAAAACACTGCAACATCTCAGTGAAAGAAAATGGGTAAACGCGCTTCACGGAAACCTACGGAGCCCCGCAGGGTACATGGATTTTTTTTTATTAATTCGTTCCCACGAAATAGCAATTCGTTCCCTCAATTTAACAATTCGTTCCCTCGAATTGACAATTTATTCCCTCAATATAACAATTCGTTCCCAGGATATAACAATTCGTTCCCTCGATTTAACCATTCATTCACTGGAATTAACAATTCGTTCCGACGATATAACAATACGATATAACAATTCGTTCCCACGAATTAACAATTCCCACGGCAACAATTTGTTAATTCGTGCGAGAGAATAGTTAATTTGTGAGAACGAATTGTTAATTGAGGAAACGAATTGTTATTTCGTGGGAACGAATTAATAACAAACATTAATTGTACGTCAAATACTTTCTAGCAAACGTGAGCCAAACCAAAACGTCATGTGTAATATAGGAATGAATGGCCTTTTTGTGGAATTTATCTGGGTATAAACTTGGAAAAGTCGCTGGAATACTGGACGAAGGCCGGAAGGCGTCGTCCAGTATTCCAGCGACTTTCCGAACTTTATGTCCACGATAAATTCCACAAAAAGGCCATTCATTCCTTATAATTCCAGCATTTGAAATAAATTCATCAAGAAAATGTGTTTATTTTGACAGACGGCAGCCATTTGTTTACATTGACTGCACTGACAGCGCACCTGTAGAAAGTAGTTCGGCGTGGGAGTTTACTGGGATATAAATTTTGGAC
>CM055274.1:27967796-27988705 GCA_029237695.1 Conchocele bisecta
ATGCAAAATGTTTATTTTTTATTAGTCAAAATAAAGTTATTTGATAATTTGGAAAGGGTCTCCACTAATCTAGAATGTTAATGTGATTGAACACATTTTGAATAGCGGGAAATAATACACTCGTGTCCGTCGGCGTCCGTGCAAGCAACTCGTTCGCTACGCTCACACTTTGCTTACGCGGAAGCCGACGCACACTCGTGTATTATTTCCCGCGAGTCAAAATATACGATGGAATATCCTCTATATATGTTTTTACTCTTAGTAATAACATACGGTAATGTGTTATAACAGGGAGCAAACACATTTCTTAACTTGATACTTTTAGGCATATTTAAATATAAATAGTGGTGATTCTGTTATGATCCGATATTAATTTGCACTTGCTCCCGCTTACATTGGATAAAACTTCACAGTTTAATAACACAGTGTAATATATATCATATTAGCAAATTAGCCCGCTACGGTAAACGGGTAAGTGTAATAAACACAGCTTGAAAGTATGATGATGTACATACTTATGAAATAAATAAAATCTAATATTTATGATGAATTAATATGAGACTCGTTGACTGATTTCATAAGAAACTTGGCACAGCCTCGTTTGGTAATGAAATAAGTGAACGCATAAAATAAATATCATATCAAATCACCACTAATGTACATATAAGCTCCTGAGTGTATGTATTAACGGCAGCACAAGTACGACTAGCTCTAGACCTCAACACATACATGTACAACACGTGAATCTTTTAATTAATTTAAATGTGGTTGTGACTGGCGAAAATGGGGCTTCCCCCATGTTAAATTCCCATAGACAAATCAATTTTTCGCAATAAAATCAATATTTGACCAAATTTCACGAAATAAAAAGAAGGCTAATTCTTAAATTTTCCTTTAATTTAATATTATCGAAAAAAATATTGTTTTTGAATTGTTTATATGGCCGTAAAATTTGGGCAGCTTTCGTGAAACAGACTATAGGGTATATTTGTCACGTGATCCAATCGTGTTACTAGTACCTTGTACACGTTTGGATGCGTCTGTAGAATGTCATCAAACTTGGTATATACATTGTTGAGAAGCTGTACGACCTTCATGACCCCGCTGGCGTCAGAATTTCTCGTGCTGAACTTGTTAAATCCCACAATGCCGCTGAACATGAGCGTCACGTGACCGTATTTGCGGGCGGGCACGGTTCGGTTGTGACGTAACTCGTTGGCGACGGAGGCGGGGAGGATGGAGTACATCAGTCTGTAATACAATATTACGTCACCCCCTCCAGATATTTTTATTTGATCATATTCCATCAAATATTGATTTTAATGCGAAAACAAATCCATATTCCTATTGGAATTTACCATCGGACAAAAGGCTGCAGGAGGAAGTTATTATAGGAATGAATGGCCTTTTTGTGGAATTTATCGGGGTATAAACTTGGAAAAGCCACAATTGGCGATAAAAATAAACAATTGGCGATAAAAACTTACAATTTTCGAAAATTGTAATTTTTTATCGCCAAAAGTTTATTTTTATCCTGTTGGTTATTATAGGAATGAATGGCCTTTTTGTGGAATTTATCGGGGTATAAACTTGGAAAAGCCACAATTGGCGATACAAATAAACAATTGGCGATAAAAAATTACAATTTTCGAAAAAAAAATAATATTTTTTTTTCCGAAAGTTGTAATTTTTTATCGCCAAAAGTTTCTTTTTTATCCTATTGGTTATATTATAGGAATGAATGGCCTTTTTGTGGAATTTATCGGGGTATAAACTTGGAAAAGTCGCGGGAATACTGGACGAAGGCCGGAAGGCCTCGTCCAGTATTCCCGCGACTTTTCCAAGTTTATACCCCGATAAATTCCACAAAAACGCCATTCATTCCTTATAATTCCAGCATTTGAAATAAATTCATCAAGACAATTTGTTTATTTTCCGTTTTCTTAAGAATTATTTTAACTGCGCCTGACGGTTACGGAAAGTAGTTCGGCATGCAGTTTACTGGGATATAAATTTTGGACGGAGACTTGCAACGGACCAATCAAATGTTAGGGAATTGTGTAAATATTTTTGTGCTGGAATTATGTGTAAGTGACAAGGCAAAAAGGAGTTGGAGTTGGATAAGTCCCATAAGATTTAGCACCATTTTCTCGCCGACTCATTTAATTGTCAGAGCTTACAGCAACAATTACTTGAAGGTTCCCAAACGAAATGAAAACGGTCGGTTTGTACAACGATATGCATATAAACGATTATTCGGGTTTTGTCATATACATGTATGTGAAAACGATATTATCTGTTAAATACGTGGCTTTGAACTATTTAAGCGCATTTCGTTTCGCTCAACGCATCTTTTTGAGATCGATCAATTAGAAAATGATGGTTGCGTTGGCACTTTTCCCCGGTTGTAACACTCCGCCCCCCTTATTTCCAAAATACGTAAAACGTATTAAAACGTAGTTAAAGCGTATTAAACCGTATTATATACGTACAAAACGTACTTAGCCATACCTGCAGCACCATTACGTATTTTCTACGCTGTACTACTTTCTTCCTAAATCTTTCTGCGTTTTCTTTCTACGTTTTATTGTGTTTCAGTAGGCATGGCTAAGTACATTTTAGTACGTACATAATACGTGTTGATACGCTTTAATACGTTTTAACTACGTTGTAATACGTTTTAATACGTTTTCGTAGGTATATGCTATAACGACTGTATATATTTGATGATTAAAAGTATGCAAACTTATTATACTGACTTTATTACATTATCACAGCCAAAATGGCTGTGATAATGTAATAAATTCAGTATAATACAAATTAGTAAATTTATCCATAAATTGAAAATTTCTCCCTGACAGTATACTTTGCTAGATAAGAATACTTTGCAATGTTGGTGACATAGGCTACTGCATGCAGTATACGTATATCTAAGCCACACGTTAATTTTGAACATGTCCAAACCAAACGTGGCGGGAGCAATCATCTTTACCAATATAGCCGTATCTAATCAGTTTTAATACGTTTTAATGCGAATAGTACTTTGTTTTTTATTTGGTTTGTCAATTTAATGTTCAACATGTCCAAAACAAACGTGGAGAAAGCAACCATAATTACGTCTTTATCCCGTCAACACAGTGCGTATGTGCCGTGAAACACGTTGCCGTGAAACATTTTTGATATCCTGTCAATACGACCTACTCACTGCGTATGAATATGTGCGGTTGCTGGGATTATTTCTTTGCATTTTAAAGCCATATATATGTGTTGACGGGATAAATAGAATAGTAGGTTAGTGCCGTGAATGGAAAAAAATATCTGGCGCGGCACGGAAACGGGATGTGCTCGGCAGAGCCTCGCCCATCCCGTTTCCTGAGCCTTGCCAGATATTTTTTCCCATTCACGGCACTAACCTACTATTCTCTATATAGCCATATCTAATACGTTTTACTACGTTTTAATTGGTATATTACTACGTTTTTTGTTAGGTTTATCAATGCGACCTCGTAGTAATCGCTGACACTACATGTACCTATCAATCACTAGTAACAACGTTAACGTACTCTGAATCGTAGTAAAACGTAACGAAACGTGGAACTGAACACCTAGTAATACATGTACCTACTACTCCCTACACTAGTGAAATCGTGACAATGAGCCGCTTTGAAATCAGGCCTGTCACATGTCAGACGGGGCGATACGTAGTAAAACAAAGCGTAGTAGAAACCTACTAGACACCTAGTAAAATATAATAACCCTCAAAAGGGGTAAAACGTAGTATACCTAGCCCTCAGTACGTGACAGTGTGACTGGGGTTTTACTCCCACACCCCAATCCATCCCCGCCCAGCCCCCGCCCCATACCTGTCGGTTTTCGCCTTCTCCACCTCCAGCTCCACGTGGGTCCTCTGTAATTTGTCCGTCAGCACCTCCAGTCTTTGCATCAACCTACCAGAGATAAAATACAAAATTCATGGCTGAGTGACGAGATAAATGGGACTTATGACATTTGTGGATATGCAAACTTCTATAGCCTATTTCACCAACATTGTAAAGTATAATTGTCTAGCAAAGTATACTTTGAGGGAGAAATCATTTATTTTTCCCGAAATGCATTATGTCATATAGAACTAATGACCGCATATATTTGATGATTAAAAGTATGCAGAATTATCAAACTGAATGTATTACATTATCACAGCCAAAATGGCTGTTTTTGAAATCGGCTACAGTAAGAATGTGCAGTAACAGTAATACATTTTTGTTTTGAAATCGGCTACAGTAAGAATGTGCCAAAATATGCCGTAACGTAATCCAGTACAATTAATCATATTATTTGCATGTTTTCAATTTTGAGAATAAAATACACAATGTTCATGAATGGAATGGTCTGATTTACATGGATACGTCCATGTCAGTAACTATAATAACAAGGTGTATGATCATGTGGTTACAACAACAACAACAAGTACCGAAACTTCCAGAAGCCCTCCGAAGTACATACTCTTTTATTTTGTCCTTATTATGTAACGGATCTTGATGAAATATGGCGCAGCAAACCCGTCTTGTTAAGCTCCATTTGGTGGTATCGGTACGTTGGCCCAAACTTCTGTCGTTTTTGCGAGGAATCGATTTCCGTGTCTACTGGCACGGAAATCGATTCTTCGCAAAAACGACATAAGTATGTGCCGAACTCCCGGGACCACAAAATACAGCCCATGAAGTCGCATTTGCTGCGCCATATTTCATGAAAATCCGTTGCCTACTAAGAAAAATATCAAATAATACTTACTTTGGAGTGGGCGCGCTTTCAACACATTCAGCCATTGTTGTTGTTCTTGTAACCACGTGATCATGCACCTTGAATAAGGGTGAAACCAACCTGTATTCCTCGTCCCATTTCTCGGACAGAAGAACGACGTCACGCGTGGCGTCATGGAGCGGAATGTCGCTCAGGTACAGGCCGCGTCTACTCAGGTCCTGCAGGCTCGTCACGCTCGGTGAACACAGGAACAGCAGACACCCGCTCTCCGGCACGTGCACCATCTGCCCTTTAAGGCGCATGCGCGATGTCGATGCGTACGAACCATGAATATCAATTCTGTTTGAATTGTCGTCATGCGCGCTGAGTGACAAAATACCATCGTGCGTGCGAAGCACGTAAACAGTATTTATGAGCGATATTATATTATTGAATTGAAATTCCATATGGGGGCGGACCATTTCAAACACGTCATCCACTCGACAGTTATCGAATGCAACCTGCGGAATGACCCGGATGAGCGATGACCCGGCTTGCTGAATAACCATGTTCATGTCAAAAAGAATATGGAACGGAAACGCTCTGCAGAAGCTAGCCGGGCTTATTCTTGGAACAAGCGCCGTCTGATCTATGTGTTGTATGTCAGCTGCGGTACCAGAACGCGCTGGATGTTTCTCGATAACCGCCAGCTGCACGTGATCACATTCCTCCTTTGTTTTCACGACAATGACGTCAACTACATTATTGTGTAACTTCTCGGCTGCTGTTTTAACGATCCCGATGACAATGTGCTCCAGTCCGGGCCGGTCCGAGTAGTAATGTAAGATAAGCGTTCCATTGTCCTCAGAGCACCGGAAATGCGGCGCTTGCATGCCGGGATATACGGTTGCTAGGTGATCGTGGAGCGCGTCCAGATTCTGCAGGAATTCCCGCGTCGTTCTACCGAGAACTTTCAGGATTTTGTCGTAGCCTGATTCCTGGCAGAATTGGATGAACATCTTTCCGAACTGCTCGAGCAGAGTAGATGCTGGTATGTCTGCAACAGACGGATATAGGTACCTAAGGCCGTTTCACTAAACTTCGTACGTCTAAAATATTCGTAAGTGCAAACTTATGATAGTGTGTAACTTTCATATTAAAAATGTTTTCTTTTAAACTATTATTGGATTTACACATTTTGAGCATATGCCTATGTTCGATAAATGTAAATACATCAATTGAAATTTCCAGACTATCCTAAATTTGCACTTACGAACATTTTAGTCGTACGAAGTTTAGTGAAACGGCCCGCAGGGTATGAAATGGAAGGGGTCAGTGAAAAAATGGGGATTTAGCCCCCCTTTTCAACAGACGCCCTTCAAATGTGTGTCTTATCCCTTAAAACGATGAATTACAGTTTGACGCCTCCTGATTATTTTCTCAGATTTTTCTCAATGAAAACTAATATTGCAGCACATGATAATCGTCTCAATGACAGGTGGTATGGTTACTAGTGATATTGGGAATATTTGTAGCGTGAACGAGTTAAATGTCACGAATTAATATAAACAAAAAATACTCAGGTACAACCATATTCCAGAGAATTGTCATCATCATAATAATCAGACATGGGGCGTCGGAACAGTAGCCTATTTCACCAACATGGCAAAGTATACTTTTCTAGCAAAGTATACTTTGAGGGAGAAATATCAATTTAAGGATAAATTAATTTATTTATATTATACTGAATTTATTACATTATCACAGCCATTTTGGCTGTGATAATGTAATAAATTCAATATAATAATTCTGCATACTTGTAATCATCAAATATATGCAGTCGTTAGTTCTATATGAAATAATGCATTTCAGGAAAAATAAATGATTACTCCCTCAAATGCAATGTTGATGAAATCGGCTACATGTCCGGCACGGCACGTTCGTAACCAATAATTTTGACAAAACATATTTTTTTTTAAATAATTACAATTGATATACATGTATACCAAAAGAACGGTCAGAATTTGCCTTATATGGGTAATACAATTATTCCTATACATATTACTTTTAGGACAAAGGGCCAAGTGACTTTGGTGTGGTATATTTTTCGATGTAAATAATCCGTTCTGATATTGGGAGTTTCCCCCACAGCAGCAGGTTAAATGCGGGATCTAACCCGTTGGCCCGGCCTTACATGACCTTAGCTATAGCTGTGGATAGGCAGTTAAACTCAAACAAATAAAATCAAAGTGTATCAAATATTTCTTCAAAGTGTAATAGAATGTATACATGCAAAGGAAAACGGTCAGGAATGTAATTGTTATTATCATACATGTATATATTATATAAACATGAACTATGCATTTCCCATACTGTTGACTTTAATATGAATTGCCGGTGTTGGTTTTTCGTGCCAGCTGGATCTCGGTTGCTAATATTACATATGTACATCAGCCATAGGCAATGCACGTTTTTCGGCTTTCTTCCGTAGTATTATACACGTATATGAACAACGATAAATAGCAAAGAAAACGGCGTTATGTTAATCTCAAGGGAAGTAATCACTGTAATGTATACAGTTATTTATTATATACCTACCCATGAAATACATAGTTATACGATGTAAATAAAAGTCATATGTTCTCATCGATGAAATAAACAACTTCCGGTGACAATACGACTACTTCCGCTATCTATATTCATAACGCGCATCGGCAGTAAAACAGCGCAAATAGGCTGCAAATACACATTCATTACCGTATACAGTCTAAAAAACTGCTAATTTCCATGGAGCGGTATATAATAAATACAATATTCATATTATTGCAACGGATATGACATATATGTTCATCTCGTGGTTTGAAATGTTAGGCACTCGTGAAATATGTACATTTCACACCATTCGATCAACATATGTCATATTCGTTGCAAAAATATGTACATTTCACACCATTCGATCAACATATATTATGTCATATTCGTTGCAAAAATATGTACATTTCACACCATTCGATCAACATATTATGTCATATTCGTTGCAAAAATATGTACATTTCACACCATTCGATCAACATATTATGTCATATTCGTTGCAAACATATGAATATCCTGTATGTATTACTGTGCCGTTCATACATACAATGTACATGTAGCAGTACCGATGAACCACACCAAGAGCCTGTCATATCAGCGCCATGCATACACTTCTAAATATTTGTTGTTGTTTTTTTTTTGCATTTTTTCTCATTTCTCATCAAAATGTATGTGTATAACTTAGCTCTAGATGTTTATTTACATTTGTGATACCCGATACTTCGTTAAATCGACAGTGTTATACAATAAAGGACAAACAGGTTCGCATATGCTGGGCCATGTTTTACACACAAACAAAATCGTCATTCCGTTCGAAATATATTAAAGGAAATCTACTGTAAACATATCTAAAAACATGACATCACGCCGTTCGGAAACCACGTGATTCCACACCACGGTCGATAATCAGTTTGCCAAATGTCGCGGATTATCTCCGGATACAGGCCAACAAATCGTCCTCTATGCTACATTCTTCCATTGATTGTCACTATATAATTTAACAGAAACCTACGGAAGCCCATTAGGGCCACTTCACTTTTTTTTATCTTTTCTTCAGTTGAATTTTCGAAATCTTTTCTTGAATTTTCAAGATGTTTTCTTGAAATTTCAAGTTCTTTTCTTGAATTTTCAAGATCTTTTCTTGAAAATTCAAGAAAAGATCTTGGAAAATTGAAGAAAAGAACTTGAAAATTCAAGAAAACATCTTGAATAAATGGAAATTAAAAAAAAGTGAAGTGACCCTAATGGGCTTCCGTAGAAACCTGTGTCACCGGGATTTATTTAAAAATATATAGAATGGAATACTTTCTGTCAGACTAGCATTTTCATAATATATTACCTTGTGGACAGTAAACTATGAGGAGAAAAGAAGGTGTTAGCTATCATGTAACAAATTCCCATGACACGGAATGCATGCTTGATTGAACAAGCAGACGCTCGAAAATGGATCAACGAATGATAGGGTCATGTGACGTATGGATATGAGACAGGCAGTAAAATGAAAATTCGCTCAATATATTTGTTGCGGGAGTTTCACCAGTAACCACAAGCAGTTAGCTCAAAGCAAGCAAAACGTTTCGCACTATTTCTTCATTATGTACTACTTTCGACTGGAACACTAAGGGCCACACTCGATTTACTGCAATTTAACCTCTAGACAGTGTTCAGTCGGAATTGTGTTACCATGGTTACTGTCCGGTGATTTGGACTCACGTTAAGTAAGACAGAACCTTTGACATTCTACTTCGTCAATTTGTCGTGATTGCAGTCTCGGATTGCAATGTCCGCAGGAGATTCCCCTAACGAAGTTGGTTTGTCCTGAGCTGCCATTCATCCGTTCTAGTTGATGAATATGTATTTGTCTGGGGAACTGGGGCTTATCGCAGTTGCGACCAGTGCAGCTCCAGATCAGCCTGCGCAACCGCGCAGTCTGATCAGGACCTACACTGTTCGCCATTCGTTCATAGACAGACTGGCATGATTTTAACAAACGACATATATTCTTAAAGCTGGAGTCCCACATGCCAAGTTATAATATAGGGAGGCATATTTGTTCGTCCATTCTTTAGATATGACATTGTTCGGGAAAAATAAATATTAATTCACCATTACCCAATGTATTAACTGGCAGTATTATACTTTGTATATCCACACTGATATCATGGGCGATAACAATATGTTCTTAAAATGTTAACGGAAATTACTAGTTTGTATCTGCATTTATATTTTGATGTGCAATGATCTTACTTTATAATCTGACGATAAAACTATGTTTTCATGTGACGCATTTAATTTGAATAAATAATTTGAAAATTGCATATCGATGTAGTCTGATACCACTGCGAGTCACTATCAGTAAAATAAAGATTACTAAATGATTATATCTGTATAACGGGCACTCGTAATTTACTTCCTATAAATAACAGTTTATGCCTACTAGATGAGACCCCAACTTTAGCAGATTGCAAGCGGGATAATAGCAGACTTCGAGATAGTAAGGACACAAATACCGTAAGCCCCGTTTCTGTAGGCACAGTCACAAGTATGTGGTATGCCATCAAATAAAATTGTTTGGGTGTGGTAAACTTTTTTGTTATTCATGAAAGAGTACTTACATTAAAGGTACATGCCCACTCAGTTTTTAGAACTGGTGGAATAGTGACATAATTATACACTTTTAATATACATATTTAATTCCTATATAACACAATGTGTTATATAGGAATTAAATATGTATATTAAAAGTGTATAATTATGTCACTATTCCACCAGTTCTAAAACTTACGAGCGCCCACTATGCAGATATAATGATTTAGTAATGTTTATTTTACTGATAGTGACGCGCCGTGGTATCAGCCTATTTTCATATGCAAATGAGGCATCATATTTTGTTATTATTTATACTCATTAAATGCGTCACCTGAAAAAATAATATTTTCGCCCAATTATAAAGTATGATAATTGCACATCAAAACATATATACAGAGAATAAATAGTAATGTCCGTTAACATTTTAATAAAACAGGGTTATCGCCCCCAATGTCAGTGTGGAAATTTGCGTCTGATATAAAATGTCTAATACTGCCAATCATTACGTGGGTTAATGGTGAATGAATGTTTATCTTGCCAGAAATTACCTCAGATGATGTCTCTGATATAAAGCACATGTTGTGTCTACTGAGTGGGCATGTACCTTTAACAATTTCAGAACCGAAAGGCAACGAAATCATCCCTCTTTCGGTGACACAGCGTTTTCTAAAACAACAGCGATTTTTGCAAATTTAAGCAAATTAGCACGGGAGATGAATCACGTGACACCCGTACAGACAACAGGGAGTAATTCAGATTGTCGGTATCTGGTGGCATTAGTCTAGTACACGACCGCCTGCGTTAAGATTGCCAATATGTCAACGTTTCCGAACAATTATTGCCAATATCAACACGCAATGAAGTAGTTTGATTGGCTGTGCCTGAGCTGTAGCACAGCTCAGGCTCAGCCAATCAAACTGCTTGCTTTCAAACATAATATTCAAGTATTTTGTAATGAAGACATGTAATTGGCATGATTGGTGGTGGTGTACGCCATATACTATCTCCCCTACACACCGTGGGACAATTTGTGTAAAATCTTTCTGCAACCGCCGCACACAGGTGAAATACCTATGCATGGGTAAAACCGTTCAACACAACGCAGTGTAATAACACTGTGTCTTAAAACTCACAAAACACTAGTATACAGTGTGGTCAGCTGTGTAAGTGCACACACGACAGGTTGATTCGCTACCCACCCGCTACCCACCCGAGACGGTTCAACTGAGTGGTAACAACATACACTTTTGATGCGAAATGAGAAAAAATGCAGAAAAATATCTACATTTATTTTATACATGAAATACAGCCGGGTCAGCGTTCCAACCTGTCGTGTTCGTTCGTGTGTGCACTTACACGCTGACCCCACTGTAATGCATATGCAAATGAGATCGCAACCGAAAACATAACGTATATTAAATTCACTGTATGACGTCATGTTTATGCAATATATAGGGTATAACATTTGTCATGGTTTTCTATGGTACATGTATTTATTAAACTCGTTGACTACTTTCATACGACACTCGGCACAGCATCATTTCTAATGAAATCAGTAAACTCGCTTACTAAATACCATGCTAAATTATCACGACGCATGTATATGGCAATATATGTGTTCCTATGTACAATAATTAATATGGGGAGATAATCCATGACCCTGGATCGAATCAAAATCGAAATTCACTTTGCTCATCTACACACCATAAGGAAGGCACACACCAAGTTTCAAGTCCCTGAATATTACGGTTAAAACGTTTTGCTTATTACCAGAAACGTGACGGACGAACGGACGGACGGACAAATTCGGTTCAAAAGGGGAGATAATCCATGTCCCAAGAATCGGATTTAAAATTGAAATTCAGTTCCAGTATCTACCTTCCGTTATAAAGAAAATATATACTAAGTATTAAGCTCCATCTATTACTCCATCTATTACAGTTTATAAATTATACAACTAAAAAGGCAAATTTGCAAAGGGACACTTGTGACAACAATATACCATTTTTTTTACAAACTGCGTGTATAATAACATGGCTACCTAATATAGCACTGGCCGCTGCGACGACGTTGTACGTGATATCATCACTGTAGACACTGCGCTTCAGGAAGTTTCCCTCCATCTCCACACCGGCCGCCTTCCTGTAACAATGACAACGGTAATGACATACAAATGTAGAAACATGTGGCGTGTTGATTTTCAGACCAGCTTTCAAATACTGGGTAAATATAAAACGATGCTAGTGTCGTTTGATATCAAGTTAACAAGGGCCCGGTTGCTCAAAGCTTCTGTTAGCTTAACAGACTGTTAAATCTTTAGCATTGCTAAGGATTTAACAGTCTGTTACGCTAACAGAGGTTTTAAGCAACCGGGCCCAGGCTCGGCTCGGAAACGGTAGGAATTCCGAGTCTCGGAATTCCTACGCGTTTCCTAGCCAAGACCGATAAACTTGATATAAAACCAAAGGACTGAACGTCCTGAAATTCTTCGCAGTATGTGTTTATGGATGACAAATAGACTAATAATTAATCTTCAGTGGAAAGCGTTTCCCGAAAAATATGCGCGGAAATTTCACAGGAGCAACAACAACAATTAGTTAAAAATAGATTTTTGGAAAACCGCAATATCACATTCGTGCACCGAACCATGGAGTTACGAATAGCGAATGGTCCAGTATGACGGTTAATCATCGCACCCTTAGACAACGGAAACATTTGCAATAACAGAAATTTAACACAGAAAAGGCGATCAAGCTAAGTTGTTAGAACTATTTTAGATCGCGTAAGACCCTTTGTTTTTAAAACGTTCAACCCGAAAGATATGTGCTGCGACCGACATTAGCTCATTTGCATAAAAGCTGGAAGACCAGTAGCCTATTTCACCAACATTGCAAAGTATACTTATGTAGCAAAGTATACTTTGAGGGAGAAATCATATATTTTTCCCGAAATGCATTATTTCATATAGAACTAACAGCTGCATATATTTGATGATTAAAAGTATGCAGATTTATTATACTGAATTTATTACATTATCACAGCCAAAATGGCTGTGATAATGTAATAAATTCAGTATAATAAAAATTAATAAATTTATCCTAAAATTTAAAATTTCTCCCTCAAAGTATACTTTGCTAGGAAAGTATACTTTGCAATTTTGGTGAAATGAGCTACTGAAATGCAGATGTTGGTTGTATAATACTTCGCTATCGCTGGAATAAAGACATTAACATGATATTCTATATATCCATAAGGCTCGGCTCGGAAACGGTTGGATCAAATGACACTAGGCTAAGGATGGTATTCTATTTTATGTTGCAATCAGTTCCTTATTTAACATCCCACGTAAAGACGGTGGCATTATTCCCTATTCACAAGAACGTCGTCAGTGTGTATTCTTATCCATAGGAGGCATGTTAATATATAGAGATGCAATTTGATATGTTTACAATACCAGTGTCTGCATTAGTCTGTCCAAGATGTCAACGTTTCTGAATGTATATTAATTTGGTAGTATCAACTCGTCATCAAGCATGTAGCACAGCTCATGCTCAGCCAATCAAACGACTTACTTTCAAGCACAATATTCAAGAATTTTACAAAACAGAAATTTTGATAAAAATTGTCAAGATTAGCGCAGCCGGTGGTGTATCGTCTGTTCCGTTTGGAAGTTTTCGTGTTTTTTTTTGTATTCCCAATAGCCCAGGAGTAATAGGTGTAAAAAACACCAAACCCCAAAAAAATTGTTAACAAGCTGAATTTTTCAGGAAAGTTGTAGAAATGTATGTAGAATAACATACTAAAAGTCCCCGCAAATCCAGCTGGTGCCAACTTGGGAATTCAAGATGGCGTCCAAGATGGCCGCCATTTTTTCATTATCTTTTAATGTTCAGCTATATGGGCAAATAGGCATAAACAAGTGTTGATTTTTTTATTATCTTACCTGGATTATATGATATGCATTTTTAAAGCAGCTTTGTTATTTCTGAAATCACACAATTCAAGATGGCCGCCAATATGACCGCCAAAACTGCCAAATTGATGGATTTTAGGATATTTTGTAAGAAAAAACGCGAGGTAGATAGCAATGTTTTCAATGTAATGCATATATTATACAATATATGGCAAGCAGTACTTAATACATAATACATTGGACATTGGAAATGCATTCATTATCACTATTCATGGTATATACAGATTGATATGCACTCGTGTCTCGTACAATTATGAATAGTGACAGTCCTGTAAGTAAACATACATGTAGATCCATACCACTTTACCACTACATTATCATCAATATAGCAATAACATTGTATGATCATACATAAAATGTGACTTCTGGATTAAGAATTATGGCATTTGATACCATGGTAGACACTTCTATGTACTTTTTTATGAATCTTATGTCATTCACTCTGACTAGATAACTGTATTAGACTCGCCACAACTTAAATAAGTCATGTTTATCTTTCAAATCACTTTCTTGTATTTATATGCATCATTGGTGATACACATTTTAATGTTTGACAGTGGTCACACAGTTATGTCATTTGTATTTAAGGAATAAAACCCCAGGCTATTGCGTTTACTGCAGTATGAATTACATTTGGTCAACTGGTATTGGCGTAGTATTATTACATGTTTGTTCAATACATTGGCTGCACATCTCAGTGCATAATAACCCAAGCTTCCTGCACCCACATGACTTTCCACATCCAGTCTTCCAGCCTCATGAAACCATTTTCATTAGCTTATTTGGTGCAACTGGGAGGTCAGTCTCCATGGGTAACAGAACATCATCTTGCAATCTCCATCCCCATTCTATTGGAGGCATTGAGTTACCCATCCAACAGCCAAATATGTACGATATGAATGGTATATGGCCGCAGCACTTGTCGGTGGGAGACACGCACTCTGAAATGATGAGCTAAGGGAGGACCTACCAATTGCCTTTTTGTATGCAATGTGTCTGTATTTGTCAAGTTTCTTCACTTGACCAGCTCCATACAATTTGAGTAAGAACTGTTCACCGGCATGTTCTATATCGCTATGTGTGCTTTCACTATTTCTGAACGTTTCTAGCATATGCTTGTCCTGATGATGGTGTACAGTATTGACAGCCTTGTGTTTTCCCTGTCTCTAAGGTGCATATACTGTATCACAACCACTTACAGCATGCATAAACAACAAGTGTTATTGGTGTCTCCTATATCATGCTGAAGATCCTGGATGTTGTAAAGGGTCACTGGGTTACTACGGCAAAGCATATATATTGCCACCGTTGTAACCGCTAGTGCAACAAGCATCACCAGTAAGTCAGTGTCAGTTCCTACAACCACCACTGGCTTCTCGGCATCATCAGCCAGTGTTAAGGCTGTTGAAACTATCAGTAAATCTGCATATGCCTCCGACTGTTTCACTCTTATGCCTGCGGCTTGCATCTGTTGACTCAGCAAGTCAATAAATCGACGTTTATTGCTGCTGTTTGACAAGAATGCTGATTGTGCAGTCGTGATTTTCATATTTACATCAAATATGATGGAACGTGATGTTACCTTGCTAGCCCTTCTGTTCTGCTCCATCGCTTTGGTTGAGGTGACAGTATAGCCATCAAATACAACAACTGTCCCAACACCAACATATTTTAGTGTGTATGCGATATATGACTGGAACACGTCATGATATGTAGATGCCTTTGGCCATACAACTGTGTGTAGTAGGTGCCCTCCGTCCACCACAAATATTGCATTGTCTGGGACAGTTGGTTGTTGTGTCACGAATGACTTCCACAATTTACCCAGTGTATTTTTCATGGGCTTCCGCATTAGACCATCAATGAATAGTGCTGGGGGCTGCGGTGACATTTCGTGTGTCAGGATTGTTTCCATTTCAGTACTATCATTGAGAACACACGTGATCCTATTAAACAACAGAGTGGGGTTAACTGCCGTATCATGTCCTCGGACTTTGACAGTTTTGTACTTACTACTGATTGTATTAACCTTATCTTTTCTGTGAAGAGTGATCTCTGTGAAACACTTACCTGTCATTTTAGCAGCTGCGGCGGTACTAATGTCGACTGCTTGGTCACAATTCACTAACGAGTCGGCCACTAGTCCAATGGATATAGATACAACTCGAGATGGTTCATATTCACAGAATGATGAATATGTGTGCAGCCAATCCACAAAGAGACCAATGTCTTTGGTATCTCTTGATTGTGTGCTTACCCTCAGGTAGTTGTGCTGTTCAGAGGTAGATGTGTGTACTGATGCGAATTTCTCCAGTTGGCTACAAATATGCAAACATCCGGGCATTGCACACATCCACTTTGCCTATATACTGTCTGTGATGCCCCTAACATGTGTCATGCCACCGGATGTTTTTTAACATTCGCATTGGGACCTGTTCTATCGTTTGGTCAGAAAATTTGCCACTACAGTACTCGTCAGTACGACGGATAGTGAACTAACCATGTTCCGTGAATTTGGCACCCATCTGCTGAAGATACAATCGGGCAGACTTGGCATAGTGGAGATGCTCAGCAGCATGAAAGTATGGGATCATTTTCTCAACACAGTGGAGATGAAGATCCCAATTGCCCATTCTCTCAGCACGTATGAACAGACGAAGGAGGGCGACCTGGTCAATGTACTGTACTCACAACTTGCCAGTTCTGCTTTTGTTTGCCACAGCTATACGGAGTTGTGGTATTATGCGATTTAATAGCTGTACATCATCGGCAACATCAGCAGGATGAACACCTTGCAAGCTCATCTGATGGAGGGTTTTCAAATGATCTTTGTCAATGTCATCCAGACAGTTTGAATTATCATTTAATAGCACACAGATAAGGGACGCTGACGTCAGCATGTGGGCTCGGTGTGCACGTGAGTATGCATGACCTGTCAACATATGCACAACAAATCATTTGGCATACACCGTTTCCCACAGATCTGCCAGTCCGCTATCAGTCATGATGTACCCAATGCTGCCTAGGTAAGACATGAGTAGATGGAAGCCACCAAGTCGAACAATGATTTTGTTTAGATCATTTGTTGCAGTCACTATTTCTACCGCCTTTATGTACAACGGTTGGTAAAACGTAACTGGACATCTGCCAAGACCATGTTTCTGACACTAGTCTTGGGCAAACGATAATGCTGTATAAATTGTGACAGATTTCCCGGGTCCAAGTTGATGAAGGGAAGTACTTCAATTCTAGTTTTGTCAAAATTTTCATTTTGATGTGATACTTTCATGAAGCCACTCCATGATGGACAGGAGGAAAGTTCAAGCACATAACCTGCAACCCAGAGTGTGTCTAAGCCTTGGCAGAGATGAAATATGTAGGTTCCTTTTCAGGTGCTTCATTGGTCCGATAATAACAGATTTTAGACCAGGAACAGCAGGTTTACTATATGTATTGATGGGAACGTTTCCACTGGTGGTACTATGATTGCGCGCTTTACAGGCATTTCATCAACAGTACCCTGTGATGTAACACAAGCTATACCTCCCATACTGTGGAAAGTATTGTGACCAGTAACTGTAGCTACATTGAAGTCTGCATTATCATACACAAATTGGATGAAACCACTGAAGATATCGAGTGGTCTATTGTGTGATACAAGTGCAGCCTCCAACCTTTGCACTTCTCTGTAATAATCTGAGAAATTTAATCTGCTCAGAAGATCTACCAGTTCACGGGAACCATATTTTCTATGTACATGTGTGTATACACAGCAACAGTGGTGAAATGAATGACCTTGGACGACATGAAGAAATTATGGCATGAGCTATAGCTGTAGTTCTCCTATTTATTGTACGAGACCTTTTACCTTTCTGATCTCTAGACTTAAGAATTAAATTATTAATTAAATGTTTAATTATTATCTAATATGGCTAACTAACCTGAATTTGAGAGAAATTGCTGAAAGAAAATCAAATTCTCCAACGGGCCATCTTATCAATATTCATGAGACCTCATTCATATTAATGAATCAGGTGACTGAATTTAATCAATGACATGGTCTAAAACTATGTTAGACGGGACGATTTACGCGACGTCGTTAAGAGCAACAACCAAAACATCAATGTTAGACGTTATCCGGGACGTCATGTGTTCAAAAGATCACGTCTCTACGCAAATTCACGAACTTTTCACATGCTTTTTAGGATTTAAAACACCATTCTGGTTTTAGACATTTAATTTCTATATTCTCTTGTATCAATCCAAATGCATATAGTTCATTCTGACTGATTTTCGACACAGCACGCGACTTTGCTCTGAACATTTTATACGGATTTCAATACAACGAGTGCGTGGCTAATTAATATTGCGTTGTCACGGAAGGGTTTTGAAGCCATATTAGATTTAGATTTATCATATTTAGCATGTCACAACTAATCCGTTTCTAGTATACATTGAAAAATCATACTCAACATCTCGAAAGCCATTTAGGCGTGTCAAAAAATAATTTTGACCGTCAACATTTTAATGCTAGACACTTTGGTGCCATTTGGGGATATATTTTGGCGGCCATTTTGAATGGTTATTATGAATATTATCTATATATACTGCGTTTTGGTATATTTATATACTTATGTATGTTCTGATGGTTTTTATGTATATTTATCATTACTGAATACGACGACATAAGCAAAAACCAAAAATGGCGGCCATCTTGGACGCCATCTTGAATTGGCAAGTTGGCACAAGGTTGATTTACGGGGACTTTTTTTCTGATAATGTAGACATGATTCTGGACATATCCTGAAATTTTCAGCTTGTTATCAATTTGTTTGACCTTAAACCCTATTGCTCCTGGGTATGGCAAGCCAAATGCACAATAATTCCCTAAACCATGGTTTGGAGCTCAAACCCTAGTTTAGGCTCCTCAAACCCTAGTTTGGGCTTAAACTGCCATTTGAGATCCCAAATGGTAGTTTTCTTAAACCCTGGTTTGAGCAATTATTGTGCACTTGGCGGCAGAAACCACCGTTTGGACTCTCAAACTAGGGTTTCTGATAGCTTAAACCACGGTTTGAGCTCAAACCCCAGTTTAGACTGCCCAAACCCTAGTTTCGGCTCGCCAAATGCACAATAATTCCCTAAACCCCAGTTTGAGAGCTTAAACCAGGGTTTAGGCTATCAAACCCCAGTTTGAGCAATTATTGTGCATTTGGCCAGAAACTGCCGTTTGAGGTCGTAATCGAATAAAACGCCTGAACCTTAGTTTGGACCCAAACCACAGTTTAAGAAAAAACTGCCAATCGTGATCCCAAACGGTAGTTTTCTTAAACCCTGGTTTGAGCAATTATTGTGCACTTGGCGGCAGAAACCACCGTTTGGACTCTCAAACTATGGTTTCTGATAGCTTAAACCACGGTTTGAGCTCAAACCCCAGTTTAAACTGCCCATACCCTAGTTTAGGCTCGCCAAATGCACAATAATTCATTAAACCCCAGTTTGAGATCCTAAACCATGGTTTAGGCTCCCAAACCCCAGTTTGAGCAATTATTGTGCATTTGGCCAGAAACTGCCGTTTGAGGTCGTAATCGGTAGTTAATTTACTAAATCGGCCTAAACGGTGGTTTCTGTTACCCGTCACACCCCGAGTTACGATTGGTTAAAGTGATCACAAAGCCTGGTTATCATTGGCTGATCGCTTAAAATATGTTTTGGGCATCCGTCACACCCCGAGTTACGATTGGTTCATCGATCTCAAAGCCTAGTTACCATTGGATGATCGATTTAGCCTACGGTTATCGGAGGCATGGAAATGCACGGCATCACTGAATGGCGTAATGATCGATTATTTGGATAAAGGTGAAAATACGGCGTAATGGGGGAAAGAAAATCGGCGTAATTATCTGAGAGAGGTGAATGCCCATCCATCCATCCATCTTTTATTTTCTTAACTAGGGTTTGGGCAGTCTAAACTAGGGTTTGAGCTCAAACCGTGGTTTAAGCTATCAGAAACCCTAGTTTGAGCGTCCAAACGGTGGTTTCTGCCGCCAAGTGCACAATAATTACTCAAACCAGGGTTTAAGAAAACTGCTGTTTGGGATCACGATTGGCAGTTTTTTTTTTAAACCACGGTTTGTGTCCAAACTAGGGTTTAGGCTTTTTATTCGATTACGACCTCAAACGGCAGTTTCTGGCCAAATGCACAATAATTGTTCAAACTAGGGTTTGAGAGCCTAAACCCTGGTTTAGACTCTCAATCTGGGGTTTAGCGAATTATTGTGCATTTGGCGAGCCCAAACTAGGGTTTGAGGAGCCTAAACTAGGGTTTGAGCTCCAAACCATGGTTTAAGGAATTATTGTGCATTTGGCTTGCCATACCTGGGCTACAATGCATGGAGCTTATTTTAGTCATGTTGTTTATGAACCTGGCTCTGTTAGAACCTCAATTATTGGTTCGTTTTTCGCCGATATTTATTTCTAGGATAAACTTGAAATAAATCCTATACAGTGGACTCTCTCTAAATCGGACACCCTGGGAGGTCACCAGGGTGTCCGTTTACACACTGGGAGGTCCCCAGGGTGTCCGCTTTAGAGAGGCTCCACTGTAAATCAGGCATATGGGCATCGCAAAACAGGTATATGTGAGTTCCGATCATGAACAGACATTATCAACAGTGATGGAGGACAATGAAAACATACAATTAAGCAGACATAGATTATATCCATGGATATCCGGTTTGGAGAGGTTATACTGCACACCGTAAATGATGTCGAACATTGGCAATAAATCAGTGACAATGCGGAAGTACACGCGTACGTACGGGTAATTTACATTCCGCTAGAGAATTTAGTGTTGTAATGTTCCATGCTGTTTGGTCGCTCTAACATATAATGGTTACTAGTTTAATTTCCACTCTTTGCATGCTAGCGGTGAAAATATCCGCCAAACGAATTAGGAGTATATGTTTTATTTCTCTCTGTAAATATGTCTTGAAATTTCATTAGAATTGAGTCC
>CM055274.1:27989205-28029853 GCA_029237695.1 Conchocele bisecta
AGGGCGTGGTTTACAAACCCGTACTGAAATACAATGCATGTATAACCATAAACCCGTACTGAAACACAATCACAAACCCGTAATGAAATACAGCAAACCCGTACAGAAATATAACAACAGACCCGTACGGAAATACACAACAAACCCTTACTGAAATACATGTACAATCACAAACCCTTACTGACATACAACCACAAACCCTTACTGAAATACAACCACAAACCCTTACAGAAATACAATCACAAACCCAAACTGAAATACAACCACAAACGCTTACTGAAATACACCACAAACCCGTACTGAAATAGAACCACAAACCCGTACTGAAATATAACCACAAACCCGTACTCAAATACAACAACACACCCGCACTGAAATACACCACAAACCCGTATTGAAATATAACCACAAACCCGTACTGAAATATAACCACAAACATGTACTGAAATAGAACCACAGATCCGTACGGAAATAGAACCACAAAGCCGTACTGAAATACAACCACACACCCGCACTGAAATATAACCACAAACCCGTACAGAAATAGAACCACAAACCTGTACTGAAATATTACCACAAACCCGTACTCAAATACAACAAGACACCCGTACTGAAATACACCACAAACCCGTACTGAAATATAGCCACAAACCCGTACTGAAATATAACCACAAACCTGTATGGAAGTAGAACCCAAGACTCCCGTACGAAAATAAAAAAGAAACCACAAAGACCGTACTCAAATACAACCAAAACACACGCACTGAAACTATACCAACCCAAACCCCGTACGGAAATAGAAACCACAAAACCGAGTACAGAAACAGAACCACAAACCCTTAATGAAATAAAAAACAATCACAAACCCGTACTGGGAAAATAAAACACCACAAAACACGTACTGAAATTACACAACACAACAAAACCCCGAACACTGTAATACACCACAAAACCCGTACTGAAATAACACCACCAAACAAATCTTACTGAAAATACACCACAAACCCGTACTGAAATAGAAACCACAAAGCCGTTGCTGAAATACAACCAACCCACCCACCCGTACAGAAAACATAACCAAACCAAAAACCCGTAGTTGAAATAGAAACCACAAAAAACCCGTACTGAAATAAAAAGAAAACCAACCCAGACCCCGTAACGGACATAGAAACCATAAAGCCGTACTGAAATACAACCACACACTTCCCGTACTGAAATAATAACCAACAAACCCGTAACTGAAATACTCCACAAGAAACGCGAAACTGATATAACAACCCACAAACCCGCTTACAAGAAATTGAAAACAACCACAAACCTGTAACTGAAATACAACACTAACCCGTACTGAAATATAACCACAAACCCGTACTGAAATATAGCCACACCACAAACCCGTACTGAAATAGAACCAAACAAAACCCGTACTGGAAATATAGCCACAAACCCATACTGAAATATAACCACAAACCATGTATGGAAATAGAAACCGAACAAGACCCCTGTAACGAACAAAATAGAACCACAAAGCCGTACACAAAAACAACAACAAACACCCGTACTGACAAATATCACCACAAAACCCGTACTGAAAATATAGCCACAAAACCCGTACTGGAAATATAAAAACCACCAACAAACCTGTAATGGAAATAGAACCAACAGACCCGTACGAAAATAGAACCACAAAGCCGTAACTCAAATACAACCAAACACCCTCAACTGAAATATAAACCACAAAACCCGTAACGGAAATAGAACCACAAACCCGGTTACCTTGAAACAGAACCACAACACTTAATGAAATAAATAGCAACCAAACCCGTACTGAAATCACCACCACAACACGTACTGAAATACACCACAAACCCTAACCCTGAAACTATTAAACACCACAAACCCATACTGAAAATACACCACAAACCTGTACGAAAAACACCACCACAAACCCATACTGAAATAGAAACCACATAAAGCCGTGCCTGAAATACAACAACCCCCACCCTAACTGAAATATACCAACCAAAAACCCGTACTGAAATAGGAACCACAAACCCGTACTGAATAAGAACCCACAGAAACCCGTACGGAACATAGAAACCATAAAAGCCGTAACTGGAAATACAAAACCCCACCCAACATAATAAACCCGTACTGAAAATATAACTACTAAACCCGTACAGGAAATACTCCACAAACCCTGAACTGATATACAACCACAAACCCGTAACTTAAGTAAATACACCACCACAAAACCTGTTACCCTGAAATACACCACCTAACCTAAACCCCGTAAACATGAAAATAATAACCACAAACCCGTACGAAAAAGAAATTAGGGGGGGGGGGGGGGGGGGGGGGGAACCACCAAACCCGTACTCAAATACACCACAAACCGGACTTAATTAAATCATCTCCCACAAAACCCCAACTGAAATCAACAAACAATAGTACTAGAAAAATACAACCACCACAAACTGTACTGAAAATAGAACAACAAACCGTAACCAGAAATAGAAACCATCAAACCCGAACAGAAATAGAACCACTAACCCTGGTACTGAAATAAAAAGAACAACATAAACACGTACAGAAATACACCATAAACCCGTACTTTAAATTGAACCACAACCCCGTACTGAAATAAGACCAACAAACCCGTTACTGAATAATAATAACCAACCCAAACCCGTACTGAAATAGAAGAACCACAAACCCGTAATTTGAAAATAGAATCACAAACCCGTAACTGAAATAAAAACACAAACACAAACCCGTACTGCAATACAAAACCAGAAACCCGTACTAAAATACACCACAAATCCCATACTGAAATATAAACATAAAACCTACTGAAATATAACCACCCAAACCCGTACTGACAAGACAACCACAAAACCCGTACTTGAAAATAGAAACCACAAACAGTACTGAAAAACACCACAAACCCGTACTAAAAATAAGAACCACAAAACCCCGTACTAAAAATAGAAAACACAAACCCTGTACTGAAATTAGAACCACAAACCCGTACTGAAATACACCACAAACCCGTACTGCAATAACATCACAAACCCGACTGAAATACACCACCAAACCCGTACTGAAAATATATCCACAAACCAGTACGGCAAAATAGAACCACAAAACCGGTACTGTAAAACAGAACCAACAAACCCTTAATAAAGAAATAAAAATCACAAACCCGTACTGAAATACACCACAAACAACGTACTGAAATACACCAACAAACCCGAAACTGTAAACACCACCAAACCCAAATCCCGTTACTGAAATACACCACAAAACCTGTACTGAAATACACCACTAACCCGTACAGTAAATATAACCACAAACCCGTAACGGAAATAGAAAACCACAAACCGTACAGAAACAGAACCACAAACTCCCTTAATGAAATACAATCACCAACAAACCCGTACTGACAAATACACCACAAACACCGTACTGAAATACACCACCAAACCAAACCCGAACTGTAACTACAACCACAAACCCGTACTGAAATACACACCACAAACCACTTACTGAAAATACACCACAAACCCGTACTGAAATAGAACCACAAAGCCGTGCTGAAATAACACCCACCCACCCGTACCTGAATAATATTACCAACAAAAAAAAACCCGTAAATTGAAATTGAACCACAAACCCGTACTGAAATAGAACCACAGACCCGTACGGACATAGAACCATAAAGCCGTACTGAAATACAACCACACACCCGTACTGAAATATAACCACAAACCCGTACTGAAATACTCCACAAACGCGAACTGATATACACCACAAACCCGTACTGAAATACACCACAAACCTGTACTGAAATACAACACTAACCCGTACTGAAATATAACCACAAACCCGTACTGAAATATAGCCACAAACCCGTACTGAAATAGAACCACAAACCCGTACTGAAATATAGCCACAAACCCGTACTGAAATATAACCACAAACCTGTATGGAAATAGAACCACAGACCCGTACGAAAATAGAATCACACAGCCGTACTCAAATACAACAAGACACCCGTACTGAAATACACCACAAACCCGTACTGAAATATAGCCACAAACCCGTACTGAAATATAACCACAAACCTGTATGGAAATAGAACCACAGACCCGTACGAAAATAGAACCACAAAGCCGTACTCAAATACAACCAAACACCCGCACTGAAATATAACCACAAACCCGTACGGAAATAGAACCACAAACCGGTACTGAAACAGAACCACAAACACTTAATGAAATAAAATCACAAACCCGTACTGAAATACACCACAAACCCGTACTGAAATAGAACCACTAACCCGTACTGAAATTGAACCACAACCCCGTACTGAAATAGACCAACAAACCCGTACTGAATATATAACCACAAACCCGTACTGAAATAGAACCACAAACCCGTATTGAAATAGAATCACAAACCCGTACTGAAATACACAACACAAACCCGTACTGCAATAAAACCAGAAACCCGTACTAAAATACACCACAAACCCATACTGAAATATAAACATAAACTCGTACTGAAATATAACCACAAACCCGTACTGACAGACAACCACAAACCCGTACTGAAATAGAACCACAAACCAGTACTGAAAAACACCACAAACCCGTACTAAAATAGAACCACAAAACCCGTACTAAAATAGAAACACAAACCCGTACTGAAATAGAACCACAAACCCGTACTGAAATACACCACAAACCCGTACTGCAATAACATCACAAACCCGTACTGAAATACACCACAAACCCGTACTGAAATATAACCACAAACCAGTACGGAAATAGAACCACAAATCGGTACTGAAACAGAACCACAAACCCTTAATGAAATAAAATCACAAACCCGTACTGAAATACACCACAAACACGTACTGAAATACACCACAAACCCGAACTGTAATACACCACAAACCCGTACTGAAATACACCACAAACCTGTACTGAAATACACCACAAACCCGTACTGAAATAGAACCACAAAGCCGTGCTGAAATACAACCCCCGTACTGAAATATAACCACAAACCCGTACTGAAATAGAACCACAAACCCGTACTGAAATAGAACCACAGACCCGTACGGACATAGAACCATAAAGCCGTACTGAAATACAACCACACACCCGTACTGAAATATAACCACAAACCAGTACTGAAAAACACCACAAACCCGTACTAAAATAGAACCACAAAACCCGTACTAAAATAGAAACACAAACCCGTACTGAAATAGAACCACAAACCCGTACTGAAATACACCACAAACCCGTACTGCAATAACATCACAAACCCGTACTGAAATACACCACAAACCCGTACTGAAATATAACCACAAACCGTACGGAAATAGAACCACAAATCGGTACTGAAACAGAACCACAAACCCTTAATGAAATAAAATCACAAACCCGTACTGAAATACACCACAAACACGTACTGAAATACACCACAAACCCGAACTGTAATACACCACAAACCCGTACTGAAATACACCACAAACCTGTACTGAAATACACCACAAACCCGTACTGAAATAGAACCACAAAGCCGTGCTGAAATACAACCCCCGTACTGAAATATAACCACAAACCCGTACTGAAATAGAACCACAAACCCGTACTGAAATAGAACCACAGACCCGTACGGACATAGAACCATAAAGCCGTACTGAAATACAACCACACACCCGTACTGAAATATAACCACAAACCCGTACTGAAATACTCCACAAACCCGAACTGATATACACCACAAACCCGTACTGAAATACACCACAAACCTGTACTGAAATACACCACTAACCCGTACTGAAATATAACCACAAACCCGTACTGAAATATAGCCACAAACCCGTACTGAAATAGAACCACAAACCCGTACTGAAATAGAACCACAAACTGAAATATAACCACAGACCTGTACTGAAATACACCACAAACTGTACTGAAATAGAACAACAAACCGGTACCGAAATAGAACCTGAAACCCGTACTGAAATAGAACCACTAACCCGTACTGAAATAGAACAACAAACACGTACAGAAATACACCACAAACCCGTACTGAAATTGAACCACAACCCCGTACTGAAATAGACCACCAAACCCGTACTGAATATATAACCACAAACCCGTACTGAAATAAAACCAGAAACCCGCACTGAAATACACCACAAACCCATACTGAAATATAACCACAAACCCGTACTGACAGACAACCACAAACCCGTACTGAAATAGAACCACAAACCAGTACTGAAAAACACCACAAACCCGTACTAAAATAGAACCACAAAACCCGTACTAAAATAGAAACACAAACCCGTACTGAAATAGAACCACAAACCCGTACTGAAATACACCACAAACCCGTACTGCAATAACATCACAAACCCGTACTGAAATACACCACAAACCCGTGCTGAAATATAACCACAAACCCGTACTGACAGAGAACCACAAACCCGTACTGAAATAGAACCATAAACCCGTACTGAAATAGAACCACAAACCCGTACTGAAATACACCACCAACCCGTACTGAAATATAACCACAGACCCGCACTGAAATATAACCACAAACCCGTACTGAAATACACCACAAGCCCGTACTGCAATACAATCACAAGCATGTACTGCAATACAATCGCAAACCCGAACTGAAATACAACTACAAACCTGTACTGAAACCACACACCCGTACAATCACAAACCGGTACGGAAATGGAACCACAAAGCCGTACTGAAATACAACCACACACCCGTTACGGTACTGAAATACAACCACACACCCGAACTGAAATACAACGCAAACCCGCACTGGAATACAACAACAAACCAGTACTGAAATAAACACAAACCCGTACTGAAATACAATACATTATATGCTGAAAGACAACGCCCCATTTTATTACATACATGTAGCGGTACGGGGAAATCACATATGAATAAATAATCAAGTACCTTCACAAAATGCGGGACATGTTAAATAAATAAATAAATTTCTAATTCGACATGCAGTGCTTATAACAGAGTAGCACAATACCAAAATGTATACTGTCTGTTCCACGTTTTTCTGCAGACGAACTAGTGGCTATTAAACACATTCAATCTAAAAAATATTTAAATGCAAGTCCTTTTTCACCAATAACAAAAATGTCACCCTCCCCAAAAATGTTGTCTTCATGAAATTCCATCAAATATTGATTTTATATCGAAAAAACGATTTTCCTATAGGAATTTATTTAACATAGGGGGAAAAGAGGTGGAAGATTGCGATAGTGACTTTTTTGTTATTGTGAACAAGTACTTATAGTTAAATAGTTTTAAGATTTATTGTGTTTAATGGCCAAATGTTCGTCGGCATTAAAACGTGGAACAGACAGTAGGGGCATACATGTATGCTACAAGAGGTGAATAACGCGTGAAAACATATTGGATACCTGCAAAATCATCTGAGACACAATGCCTTTAAACTTAAGCCTAGTTCCAAATACAATCTTTAATTCCACGAGCTTGCAGTACGGAGTAATACAAGACAAGCCATGCGATTTTGTACTAAGAAGATGTGCGATTTTTCATGAAATATATTTACAGAAACTGTGATATTTCCTGTAAATGGCATCAAAAGTTGACGATATGTTCCTAGCAAATGCGGAAGTCTATTCCGCATTTGCGCTGAACATTTCGTCAACGGTCAACGTCATTTGCGGAAAATATGGTAAAAATTGTAAATATTTTGTATGACATTTCGCACATGACAAAATCACATGACGTGTATCATATGTAAATAATGGGAGCGTTGTGAACACTATCGGATATATTTGCTCCCCATTGGGAATGTTTCACGGGGAACAATTACACTTTCAACTAGAGCAGCTTGAGCTGCATCAACGGTTTGAGCCTCAAACATTGATTTCATGTGTAACTAAGCTTTAGCCCAAGGCGTAAACTATCGGTTACAAAAAGAATTTCTGAAGTTTTAGAATGAACAGTCCAACATTATTGTGTTCGCATCATCACACCGATGTGGGGCCGGTTAGCTTAGAGGTAGAGCGATGGACTCGGAGCGAGGGATACCGGGTTCGATCCTCAGCCAAAGTTTTAGCTAAAGGACTGAAATATCGACTACAGCAAAAACAATTGAAATCGAATGATAAATAACGAAGCTGACGTCACATCCGTTTGCTCTATTTTGAAAACTTGAAAAAATACGTTCATCTTTGATATCGAATAGAGCCGTTAGTAGTCAAGATATAGCTCTGAAAATTATCATCTTTCATGCGGCTGACACTCCCCTATCACCCTGGCAAGAAATTATGTTGCTGACAGTACTGTACAAATTGGAAAACGTTTGTAAAGACCACCCGTTATCAGCCGAAATTCGGCAAAATCGTTGAAAAGTATGTACATTTTTGAAATCGGTTGGAAAATAAGGAAGTTATAGGAAGTATGACGTCATTTCCGTTTTCGTGGAAAGTAGCATTAAAAGATATCTGAAAATCTCTGAGTCTCTGCTCACACTTGATCCGAATCGGTATGCAAAATTTGAAGTCGATCCGACCAGCGGTTTGGTGTAGATGGAGGGAGCCCGTAAGTCAGCGGAAGATTATTTTTCGATAGTTATCGCCCTTAAATGGCAGTTTACGCCATTTGTAAATACACCTAATAAAACGGAAATATGCAATATTCCGCCAGTGAAGTTTTCGTTTGTTTTTCACCATAGGCCGGGCACAAAGCGGGAAAGTTTTAGCTAAAGGACTGAAATATCGACCGCAGCAAGAAATTTTGAAATCTATTAATAAATAACGAAGCTGACGTCACATCCGTTTGCTCTTTTTGAAAACTTTGAAAAAAAAGACGTTCTATCTTTGACAATCCAATAGAACGAAAAGTAGTGAAGATAGAGCTCTGAAAATTATCATCTTTTATGCGTGACACTCCCCTATGTCACACTGGCAAGAAATTATGTTTGCTGACATTACTGTACAAATTGGAAAACGTTTGTAAAGACCACCCGTTATCAGCCGAAATTCGGCAAAAATTCGGCAAAATCGTTGAAAAGTATGTACATTTTTCAACTTCAAATGCCTATAGCTCTCTTAGTTGACCAGATAGCCGAGAACTGTCAGCGAGGTCGAGATAGAGAATTTTGTCAGCTTTCCAATGCAAATTTTTGAAATCGGTTGGAAAATAAGGAAGTTATAGAAAGTTATAGAAAATATGATATCACTTCCGGTTTCGTGGAAAGTGGCATTAAGATATTTCTGAAAATCTCCGAGTCTCTGCTCACACTTGATCCGAATCGGCATGCAAAATTTGAAGTCGATCCGACCAGCGGTTTGGGCTGTAGACTGAACGGCTGAATAAAAAAAAAAAAAATAAAAAAAAAAAAACAACAACAACAACAACAACGAATACAGTAGGTTTTCGGCGCAGCTGAAAGCCGCCTCAAACCTAATTATTGTTTATGGAAATTATTCGCTGCGTATTTTCTCCGGGACGTCCTGTGAATGCTGTATTGGTATTCGGTATTCTGGTCACAGGCATTAGGCATGTTTCGGCTTTGTTCGGATAATTATATTAGCAATGCAATTGGTGTTATTCCATTATCAGGGGAAGTAACCCTTGTAATGTATGCAGTAATGATTAATTTCGAACACCGTTGTTTAAAGGCCAGTGGTCTCAGCTATTTATACGATAATATATTTTTCCATTTTTCAAATGGAAACAATAATGGTTTCTATGCATATTTTTGTACAAAACAATCGTGTTGACATATTTTTCCATTTGTTTTCGTGTGGTCGCTTTGGTAATTTTCAACTGTGTGACTGAACCTCGAACGTTAGTACATGTTATAGAGAATACATGTAGTAGGTTAGTGCCGTGAATGGGAAAAATATCTGGCAAGGCTCAGGAAACGGGATGGGCGAGGCTCTACCGAGCACATTCAGTTTCCGTGACGCGCCAGATATTTTTCCCATTTGACTGGATATCAAAAATGTTTCACGGCACCGTGTTTCATGTAAGACACGGTCACTTCAAGTGTAAACAGTTGGCGAGATAAAAAATATGAACAGTTCACCGTAAACAATTAATAGTGTTTTTTAGGAATACAAAAACAAAATATCTTTGATTACTCCAACATCGAATGGAGGCTAACAGTGGTCGATGTGAAAAAACAAGCAAGTTCTTTAGTACAACTTGTACTGTGACCATTATGGTGATATATATCTACGGGATAAAAGTAGAGGTTAATACGTGGCTTGTTTGATATCGGCCTAGGTATCGGCCCGAGGTAACTTGGTATCAGCCAGGGGGCCGTTTCACTAAACTTCTTACGACTAAAATGTTAGTAAGCGCAAATTTAGAATCGTCTGCAAATTTCAATTTATGGATTTACATTTATGTAAAATGTCGTAAAACCAACAATTGTTTACAAGAAAACAGTGTTAGTGTGAAATTTACAGACTATCATAATTTTTCACTTACGAACATTTTAGTCGTAGGAAGTTTAGTGAAACGGCCACCTGAGACCGAAGGTCGAAGACTGATACCAAGTTACCGAGGGACGATACCTAGGCCGATATCAAACAAGACACGTATTAACGTCTTTATTACTTACATTACTTAGATATCACTTTCAATATCAATCATCCGGCAGTTTTGATAATCCTATATTAAAATCTGTACCGTTATCCATGATTGAATGATGAAATACAGAGCCTGCAAATTTAAATTCCCGGCATCTGTCAAAATTTACGCAACCGATAAAGTAAACATACGCAATGCGCATGCCCAAAGGAACTGGTTTAATACGCGCTCGAGACATGGTATCGGACTGGAAACGGCGGTATCAGACAGACTAGTAACGATGGTATCAGACTAGAAACGGCAGTATCAGATTAGAAGTTAGAAGTTTCAGTATCAGACTGGAAAACACGCCGTATCAGCCTGGACTGTGCATGTTATTGCTGTAGGCAAATACAGGCAATTTCTAGGCAAAAATTGATATATAAGTAATACGAGTAAACAATAATAGTTTACAATAATAGTTTTCAAAATGATACAGATAGCATCCAGACCGCACTTACCATTTTCCCGCGGTATGTCGTTGTACATCCGATAAGTGATATATCTTTATGTAGATGTCGTACACAGTGTAACGTCTTACATTGTCATACCGCTGTGTTCACTGAAACGTTAATGAAAAGGGTTGGTGGCTTCATTATGTGACATTTTGTAAAATAAATTACAATGATATCTCCCCGTCCTTCACCTCCCCTCCCACAGGGTGTCCGATTTAAAGAGGTAATTATGTATACATGGCTGTGACTGGGATTGGCGACCAGTGTAGCACCTGATCGAATAGCACACTCCTGTAATTGTGACGTGAGAAATGGGGTTTATGGGACATGCGACCAGTGTAGATCCAGATCAGACTGTGCATCCGCACAGTCTGATCAGGATCTGCACTGTTCGCCGTTTCATAAATGAAACACCCGTCATGTTTCTAACAAGGAATATGGATTGTTACCGGGCTACATGGGTGTGATATTCGATCTGGAGCTATACTGGGCACGAATGACTTAAGTCTCATTTATCCAGTCACAGATACAGAATACCCTTTTTAAATCGGACACCCTGGAGGTCTGTTTCAGACTGGCAGCTAGTGTTGGGGGAGGGGAGGGGAGTACGGTGGAATATTATTTGCAAGAGGGAGCATTCCTGTCAGTGGATCGATGGTCCGACTGTGGTCTACTAGAGTGTGGTTAATTTGGCTATGGCCAATTACACGTAGGAACTGGTCAAATACATGTAGACTGTAGTGAAATAGGTTGTATTAAAAATAAATGCATCCTCAGACGGACAGACGAACGTTTTCGCAATGTATCTGGCACATTGTCGTCTTCGTATGTTCGTATGACGTATTACAGCGTATTACAGTGGTACCTCCCTAAACCGGACAGAGAGGTCCCTATGGTGTCCGGTTTAGAGAGGTTCCACTGTAAATAAGCACTACAAGAATAGTTTTTGTCAAGGCAACTATATGAGACAAACGAGTAGTATAAACTCATCTGACTGTGTGTATTAGCATAACACTACCCCGTCATAACTGTAATGCAACGGAATGTTAGTAACTGGAGAAGTTGTGCTCATGGCATTGTAGACCAGACTGGTCGACAATGTCACAGCCTATTGTCTCCAGTTATAGTGGAAGCCCTCTAAACCGGACACCCTGGGGACTTCCCAGGGTGTCCGGTTTAGAGAGAGGTCCCACTGTAAATAAGCACTACATGAACAGGTTTCAATCATGAACAGACACGACAATGAAATAGATAACAGTGAAAGTTGTCTAAATTGGGTCCCCAGGATGTCCGGTTTAGAGAGGTTATAATGTCCATCATCATAAGTCATGTGAGTTTGTACACAAGAAGATGTGTGATATACCGTGACAAGTATTTACAAACTACGATATGTCCCGTAAATGATGTCTAAAGTTAACGAAATGTTCAGTGACAATTCCACAATTGCTATAAAATTTTCGTCTCCTTTCGACGTCATTTACAGAATATTTCACAAGTGTCTGTAAATATTTTCATAAATCGCACATCTTCTTAGGTACCAAATCACATGGCGTGTCTCATATGTATTCTACCGAATCGAATAGTTAACTCATTGCCATGGTTACGCACTCGTATTAATCAACTGTGAATTAATTTTCATGGAACGCCGTCAATCAATAAAATGACAGAGATAACTGAATAGTGTTGCAGATTTTAATATAATCTAATGACCAATGGACATGGAGATAATGTTGATATGTGGCTGTGACTGGAAAAATGGGGCTTCTGTGATATGTTGCCAGTGTAGCTGCTGACCAAATAGAACAATCGTGTAGCCTGACGGATTCATTGATGGAATGGCGAATAGTGTAGATCCTGATCAGACTGTGCGGATGCACAGGCTGATCTGGATCTACGCTGGTCGTAAAACCCATAAGCCCCATTTCTCCAGTCACAGCCACAGCCACATATCAGGGCATGTACTTGACGACCGATTCCAATCTCTATGTTACGATTCATTCCCCATGGATTTTACTCTGCAAAGCTAGATTTGTTTTATCAAATTAAACAGCTTATATCTGACAAAACTAGCTTCACGTACAGTATGAACCTATATTATGTAAACCGGACACCCTTGAGACCACATTGTGTTTAATTCAGACGTGTTACACTTTAACTAATTTAATTTTCGTGTCTGTTCATGATTAAAAATGACACAAATAATGGTTGATGGTGTGCTTTATAACAGTTGAACCTCTCTGAACCGGACGCCCTGTGGATCTCCCAGGGTGTCCGGTTTAGAGCTGTTAGAGATACATAGACCAGCATCTGTTCTACGCAGTGTTGGTTTAATTGAGTGAGTGATAATGGATAACCCGTTCACCCCTATAGATAATCTGGCATTGAGAGTTGCATGCTCATTTCAGGACCGTTCTGTTATTTACATGAGGGGTAAAACATTTGAAAAATATCTGACAAACACTGCCGATCCCGATGAGGCGGCTTGTTACAAGCTCAGGCTCATCTGGGATCTACAGTGTTTGCAAGTGTTTCCTTGATGGTCAATGTTGTTGAAAGCGTTGAGAATATTATAGGAATGAATGGCCTTTTTGTGGAATTTATCGGGGTATAAACTTGGAAAGGTCGCGGGAATACTGGACGAAGGCCGGAAGGCCTCATCCAGTATTACTGCGACTTTTCCAAGTTTATATCCCCGATAAATTCCACAAAAAGGCCATTTAGTCCAGAGGCAGGACGACTAAAATCTATTGAACCTTGCAATGTCTGGCAACAATAATTTTTTTCTATTTTCTTATAGGACTTGGTGCCTAGATAAAATTTTGGCTGGGTGGGAACTTCCCACCCGCTTGGCTTTTTCAGAATCCAAGAATGCCGCCGCAAAATAGCAAAATCTAGCAAAATAGCAAAATTGTGTTTTAAATTGGTACAGAAGTTGAATGTGTCATATTGAGTATAAATCTTTGACCTGGAACACAAAATGGCCGCCATTGTTTTCAAAATGGCCGCCATTTTTTTCAAAATGGCCGCCGTGTAATATCAATTTTGCTAGAAATGACATAATCTGAAGAAATTTTTTAGGGGTGTGATATTAGTGGGTACAAATGGATTGTCAGGGTCAGGAATTAGGTTTCTCATATGAATTGTATGTTTCGAGTTAGTAATGTGTACAAAATCCAAGATGGCGGCCAATATAGTCACAAAAATGCTGTAAAATGATACAAATTCTGACCAAATTGACGTATGAAGGTGAACTTGGCGCGCCCACATAGGTTTTCTGGGGAGAAGAATATGTTTCTGGTGTGAACATAATATTTTGTTGCATAGAAATCCAAAATTGACCATCATAATGGTCAACAAATGTCTACTTTGCGAGTGTGAGCCGAAAAGTCAGCGGGGGACTAGAAGACCTACAGCCTACAACAACAACAAGAAGAACTGTCATCTGCTATTTGGGATATATTTCAGGTAATTACCCATGTTCTATCCACTTCTATGTGCTAATAATAAACCTGTGAATTTTAAAATTCATTAACTACAAAATGACTTCTTTGTTGTGTTGATCTGAAACCTATAAATGCTGAATATGATCGATGTGTTCACGTGCCAATACTCGAACGGTACCAGTAGTCGGAATGATGAAAAACGACCCACCTACCCATTCTGAAAAGAAAACTAAAAGAAGTTCTGGGTCCAAAACCCTTGCCCATTTTTCTTGTGAATGTGGAGATAGTCATTTTCGACCTGTAAATGACCTTATAATCGAGCGTGACCATATAAACGAGCAGTACCAGTACCCGGATTGATGATTATCCCTCACCCCGACCCCCCCCCCCACCCTGAAACAAAAAATTTAAGCAGTTCTGGGCCCCAAACCCTGCCCAATTTTTTTGTGAATGTGAGATAGTCTTTTCGACTGTGGATGACCCTATACGAGCAGTACCAGTACTCGGATCGATGAATAATCCCTCCCCCCCCCCCCCCCCCCCACACTCCTACCCTCAAAAAAATAAAAGCAGTTCTGGGCCCCAAACCCCTGCATGTGAATGTGCCCCAAATAATTTTTTTGTGAATGTGGAGATAGTCATTTTCGACCTGTGGATGACCCTATACCCGAGCGGTACCAGTACTCGGATTGATGAATAATCCCTCATCACCCCCCCCCCCCCCCCCCCCCCCCCCCCACCTCCACCCTCAATAAAAAAAATAAAAGCAGTTCTGGGCCCCAAACCCCTGCCCAATTTTTTTGTGAAGTGGAGATAGTCATTTTCGACCTGTGGATGACCCTATACCCGACGGTACCATACTCGGATTGATGAATAATCCCTCATCACCCACCCCTCCCCCCTCCTACCCCGAAAAAAACCCACTGAAAACAGTTCTGGGTCCCAAACCCCTGCCATTTTTTGTGAATGTGGAGATAGTCATTTTCGACCCGTCTGTTCCTATACCTTTTCCAAAGTTGCTCGTGGCGGCAAATATATATGCATATAGACGTCCATTTTCACTTTTCAGCCATACCAGCAGCATTAATAGAGCCCATCACCCGCCCTGATCACGCTATCCACAGGCCAGACGTCGGCGGCACTACATCGCCAAGATGTGAGCCAGAACCAGTCTCCATTCCAAGAAATGGTACATGCAGCCTTTATTTCTTCTCACTTCACATGGCGACAGCCTAGTATCATACTGGTGTAACTGATATGCTGAGGCATAGTACATAGCAAACTTGTTCATGGTCAAGTGCCATATGATCGCAACTAATATTCCAAATAATAACGGTCACATTGCCGACTGATGAGTAAGCCGCCTACACACCTCCACCCATTCCCCCACCCCCAACCCGGGGAGACACTAAAAGCAGTTATGGGCACCAAACCCCTGCCCATTTTCTGTGTGAATGCGGAGATAGTCAGTTTCGACATGATTATGTCCATATACACGGGTGGAAAAATATAAATAGTGTTCTAACTATACTATTTTGATGCTGTTTTGAGCTAGCATTATATTTTGAGGGTGAATAATATAATTATGAAGTTATTTTGAACAGTTGCGGCCACCTTGGTGACATATTTTCAAAATGGCCTCTGAATTTACAAAACAAAATTAAAAAATCAATCAAAATTTCCCATATTTTCTTTATATATGTGAAAAAATGGTAGTAAACAGACATTGTAAATGATTTGAGCATTATAAGGTACATCTACTAGATTGTTATTTATTTCAGCATGAAGAACGATGTCTAGTAACAGCGTGAAGTGACCCAATAAGCAAGCAAGTGACAATCCAGGAGCTGGCAATATGACGGAGTCAGAAAACCAAAACGAGTGCTTCTTCAAAACACTTTATACATGTAGTTCTGGGAAGTTGATTTCGTGTTCACGCATCGAGACAATAGTGTCTGCTAGTGAAATTCGTCAAGATAACATCAAACAAAGACCAGAACTTTGTGACGGTGCATTGACAATAAGTTGTCACAAAAATTGTGTATCTAAGTACGTATCTCCGTCAGCTCTCGCAAGTTTGGGAAAGCGTGTGAAACGTGACGATGAACATGATGACTCTAAAGCAGAACCTAAACGATTGCGCTCAAGCAGTGTCGGTGCATTTGAATTTGATAAACACTGTTTGTTCTGTCACGACGTAACTCTGTGTACATTGAGTCATGAATATAACGCCAGAGTACCGTACAAGTATAGAACAGCTGCTTCACTTGTAACCACTGACAAGATGGCTGGTGGTGTAACAAGTTACAAAGAACATTTACTGGACCTGTGTCGGAAACGCGGAGATGATCTCAGTGGAATAGTCAGGGACCGTATTCTGGGTGCACATTCAGATCTACATGCTGCAGATGCCAGGTACCATCGAACATGCAGTGCCAATTCCATCGCGATATTCATAGAACCAGTAATACTGACACTACATGTGATACAGACGACCAAGCATTTTCTGAAACTATTAATGTTGTCGGTAGTGATCGCTCAAAAATTTGGAATTCTCTTGACGTTGAGGCAATTTATTCCGATAATGGTGGAAGTGTCATGTCTAGGCGTGTCTTAGTTGAGAAAATTGTCGAACATTTCGATGATGAAGTGCTATCGTTCATTCACCTGGGGTGGCAACAGTGCTTGCTTTCCGCAAACACGCAGCTACTAATCTAAGAATTGTGGACGATAACCAGAATGAATACATGGACGAATGCGTACGAAAAGTGGGAAAGCAGATCCTGAAAGAGACAAAGTCTGTAAAACACAAGTTCAACTCATACAATAGACATATTGATAGAGAGGTGGCATCTGAGTGTGCAAGTGACACATTGTTAAAGATGTTATCAGCTGTACATCCTAAATTCCATAATTCACTACAGTCTATCATAGTTGGTAACATTGTATGCTCTATGGTTACTTGTCAGCCAACACCATTGCAGATAGCTTTTGGAGTACTTCTAGGGGACCATAAAATGCTGATCACAGAATTGTACAAGTACAATGTATGCTGTTCCTATGATGAGGTACGACGATTTCGAAGGTCAGCTGCTGTTCAGTCTTCAAGTGCGAAACAATTAGCGGGTCTGAGAGATATTAGCCAGGGTGGACACGTGCAAATCATTATTGATAACTGTGATGCCGTTATCAGTTCGCAGAACTGTCGCCTTGAATGCCACTACATGGCAATGCTGGCAGCCCAGTGGAAGAAATGTCTAGCCAGTGTAGATGGTGTAGAAACGACAATCCCACGTCTCTCAAAAGACAAAATGAAAATACCTATCCCATGTGAGACACCGGTTGTTAAGTATACGGGGCCAAAGAAACCTAGTATGCCATTGGCCGCTACATACCATTTCGACATGTCAGATGACTTTGTAAAAGCCACAAATGTATCACTGGCCAGGGCCCGAGATGTGGACTTCATTTTTTCAAGGAGTGCTGTTCAAAGCCACACACCAGAGTACGATGGCTACAATACACAATTATGTCGTATGACAGGAATGAGTCCAGCTCCTAAGTCAGCAGTGGTCTACCTACCCCTGATCAACATGAAGGCAAGCGATCCAACTACCGTCCTCACAACAATCACTAGAGGATTTGATGTGACCAGAAACTCAAACCAGGACATTATGGTGCTAACCTGTGACCAGCAGATCTACAAGATCGTTGTGGACATTACTTTCCACCAACCTGAACTGCTGACAAACATAGTTGCGATTCTTGGTGGGATGCACTACCTTATGGATTTTGTGAGCTGCATCAAGGAACCTGATGGCAGATAGCGGCCTGAAAGACATATTGTCAACATCGTTCGGCTCTGTGGAGAAGATGTTGCAAGAGAAGAAATATCCACAAAATGTCCCGAGCGCTGCGCCTTCTCACGGAAGAACTTCTCCGACCAGTATTTGTCAAGAATCCGGAGCTGACATGTATGGAGAACTGGAAGTTGTCCTGAATGTACTCGCGTCTCAAAGCCGTACCGCAAAGATGTGGATCAACAACATTGTGAAGCCAACTCTTCTGATGATGAGATTCTGCCGAGCATCTTACGAAGGTGACTGGCCCCTTCACATCAAAACAGCTGAAGAAATGCTGCCCTACATGTTTGCGGCACACAAGTACAACTACGGAAGGTACGGCCTCTACTATGTGCGTTCCATGACATGGCTTGCACCGGAGATCCTGGACCCGTTCTGCAGAGGAGAACAACCGCTCCATCACATGGCTGGTCTTGAAAATGGACAGTGGAGTGACATGTTCATCGAAACAAACTGGATGAGGAAAGGACACGGACCCGGTGGCATCATTGGAAACACAGAGAAACCCCAAACGATGGCTACCTGGGTGTACAGTATGGATGCCACCATGACCTTAACCGGTGATCTGAAGAAGCTGTCTGGTGATGACGTGAAAGAGAAGACGATCCACAAGGAAGAGTCGGAAGGTCGAATTGTTCAAGATGCACGTGATCGCCAATCACTTCGAACAGCTCTGGAGTCACGCATTGACCCAATGGACCCAGAAACCCATGTAACAGGAGGACTAATCCACATCTGGAGTGGTCTGCTCGCTCAGCCAAATGTCAACGTAGACAGATCCATGGAAATTGGGACCGAACAGTTGAAACAGTTCGAGGCATCGTGGCCAGGCGGCATTTACAGCTCACTCACAAAACAAGTAGTCACTTTCGCTGAAAAGAAGAAACGTCTCACATTGGGCGAGAATCCCGTCATCGACCAGGAGGCAATTTATGCTCGTGTTATCGGCCTTCTAGTTAGTCAGCGTGACCTCGATCTGCAAGAAGTCCTTCGATGTTTCATGCTGATGGCCGCATGCGGGTCGCTACAGGAAAGTCGGCGCTAAAGAAGAACATGAAGGTCGAGGTTTCACAGCGATTGAATAACAACCCAACATCCATCATAATGGATGTGTCGGCTGTACTGTGGACAGTTGACTGGCCATCACATGGAATAGTGGAGACATTCATTTCAGGTTTCAAAGTGTGGCTCTCAAGTCGTTTGGCTGTGGCTGAGGTATTCCTGTGCTTTGACAGATATCGCGACTATTCAATCAAGAGCAGCACCAGATTCGCACGAGCTGCCGCTACACGTGTCCACCAGCTCCAGCTGAATCTGAATACATCCCTGCCTGCACGCGATGCGGTTCTCAAGAACTCCACCAACAAGACGCAGCTCAACAAACTCATATGTGAGCATGTCGCGTGACACGTGTATTCTTGTACATTCTGGAATCCGTATAATTGTATATTTGTGATGTGTGGTACTGTGTTGTATTGTTGTGCGTATTATTGGTTTCACATCCCTGTGATTCCACATACCTGTGGTTTCACACACCTGTGATTTTTACACACCTGTGATTTAGCATGTACATTTGCCATGTACAATGTGCGTGTAATAAGGGGCTTATGTTGTATTGGTGGAGATACGTTTATGCGTGTCCTATTTGCGGATTTAAATATACGTCTATTTTATGAGCAATGTTTTACTGATGTCACGCCATATTTGCCACAGACTATGCATGTGTGTGGTAGAGAACTCGTTGACTGCGTGTGCTGGTTTCGCTAGGGAAAAGATACCTTTTAGTATTACGGATGTCCACTGTCCGTGCCAGCCGAGTTTGTCCGCGTGTCAGTGTTTCACCATATAAGGGACCTTCTGTAGGTGAAGCCAGTATATAGCGCAGACCATACCATCATGGTCTGCCCTGTTATGTATGCTACCGGTTAGTGTTTCAGCATAGCCTGGTACTGGCCAACACGGATATATCAGATCCCATAATGGTGATGTTTTGTGTCGTGATATTTCCGTAAATGACCACGATATTTGAGTTTAGTATGTGCTACACTCTCATTTGAGTGTATAGCCGTAGGACCGTTATGGAGGGGTTTGGCGGGGCCAAGAAGCGACCTTCGTATTGTCGAGACCAGTCGAGTAGATTTCGGATTATGAGATCTGGGTCTACAGTGTGCAGATTTATGGTAGTGTGGGGTATACCATGTTGGATGGTATTTATTCCACGAGGGCTGTACACTGGTTTGGTTGAATTTAAGGCGTGGGAACATATATTTATGCCATAAATATAACCCACGGGTGACATGGCAAAAGCCATGGTTTTGTAGTATTTATGTGAGATGTCGTACGAGGGGTAGGCATATCCATTATTCCGTGCATGGTTTCACTGGTGCGTATATAAGCGATGTCTCGCTATGTGTTGGCGGGACACATATATTCTGGTTACAGAAGACTAGTACTGTATTCACCAGTGACACGGAGGATTTTGGTATGTACCTAGAACATTTTATTTCAGCTGTGATTTGCCGTTGTTCGATTCCCGTTTTAGTCTGTTGTGCATCCTGTCTGTCTGTCTGTGCGTATTCGTCCAGTAATTGGAGATTCATTTCATTTTTGTAGCCTCTTGAGACGCTCCAGCGAGCCACATTGGATGTTTTGGTCCACTCGTTTGAGGGCAGACCCCAGTCAGTGCAGAGTATCGGGTCGTCCGAGTGTCCGTACGTCTGTCTGGCGCAGTGTGTGTAGCAGCTCCGGGTACAGGCCTGTATAGAGCAGTGTGTGATAGCTACCTCGCGTTCAGCAGACAGTCACAGCCATAGTTTAGTGAAGTGAAACGCCATACACACATATCATATCATTATACTACCACCGAGTTGAATGTCACCTAAGTGAAACTTTTCCCGGCGTCTTAGCCAACGTGATAATCGCCATTTTGTATTATATCGGAACTTTACATCCGGTCTACCACTTCCGGTATTACAACCCATTGATTCACCATGGATACTTTACATCCGGTCTACCACATCCGGGTTGCTACAGTCGAGTGATACCATAGGAACTTTACATCTGGTCCACCATTTCCGGAGATAATACTACCTGTGGAACTTTACTTCCGGGAACCAGCTTCCGGAACATTATCGTTATTGACTATCATGTGATGTAACCACATCCGGCTTTGACTTTGACATTCATACTTTGGAAATATATTGCATAGGCAATACATATGTATACTTTGATAGTGTATGGTAATACTCCTATCATGGCATATCATGGCTAAAGGATTGTAGTAAGACTACATATATTGTTTATGGATTAATCCACTTGAAGTTGGATTATAGCCATATTGTTGACTAGACCTCATATTGCGGGTGAGGCAGACCTTGGGACCTTGATACTCAGAGGTTACACTATCTATTGAGATACGCCAGCACTGGGGTAGCTCAGATGATTGTCATTTGTCCTCCAATGTTCGTTATGCCATGTTATACTTGTATGTTATTTCACTTTGATTAGCGATCATCAAAGTACTTGTCATTCATACTATTGTCCACTACGGGACCATTGAGATACCACATACCGAGTTTATTCGTCTATAGCTTTTAAGTTGCGTTAAAGTATAACAGTCGATTGGCTTACAACCTTGTAGTAATTGAATAGTGTCATGCACAGTACAGTGATGTTCGCATATCAATGTATCATGTATTCCTGTGTGTTCCCCATGTATATAGTGTACATTATAAGTGATTAAGTGACTACGTGTACTTATCTACTCTGGCCTATCCCTTACACTTCAACTGCATTGTTACCACTTTTCGTTCGTCAGATCAAGCTATATTGGCCATAACGTCATAACAATTGAAGTATACTTGGTTCTTATGATAATTGGGGGAGACAATTTGTCTCGATCATTCCTGACCTTGGTAATGACCTTGACAGAGCAGATCCTTCACGATGAGAAGTACCTGAAGAATGTGACACAAAACCACAAGTTGGTGGTTACAGGTGATGATGCAGTACCCATTCAGATATTTAAGGGCCGCAAAATGCCGCGTTTGGATCTTGCATCCACACACGAAGAGGCGGACATGATCATCACACAGCAAGCTATCAGCGTTGCAAAGGAAGATCCTGGTTCAAGAGTCAGTGTGGTATGTGACGACACTGACGTGTTTGCCCTGCTTCTCCACTTCTATTCCCTTGAGAAGCTTGAATCGTCCCTGACGATGCAGTCACCTGTCCATGGTCGTTCTTGCATTGACATGAAAGGAAACAGCTGAACACTAATTAAAGATATAATTCCTCAAATATTGGCACTACATGCTCTCACTGGTTGTGATTCTGTGGCGTCGACGTTTGGAATTGGAAAGACAACAGCAATCGCCGTAGCAAAAAAAGGCTACGATCTGGATCAGCTCGGTCAACCAACGGCAGACATCGCAAACGTCATGAAGCAGGCGACAACTTTCATGGCAGCATGATATGGCTTGAAGACACCATGCTCTTCGATGACAGAGTGTCGCAAACACCAGTGGGCCCAGAAGGCTGGGAAGTCAACAATGGCACCGAAGCTGCAAAGCTTGCCCCCAACGACAGAAGCTTTTGAACAGAATGTACGTAGAGCTCATTACCAAACTGCTCAATGGTACAATGCCATGAGTGGGGATCCACCGGCGGCTCTTGATGCAGTAGACTATGGATGGGAAGTTGACGAGACAAACAAATGTCTAAACCCACGGAATATGGCAGATGGGATACCCTACGCTCCGGAACACATTCTCAAGTTGGTCAGGTGTGGTTGCGTGTCAGAACGAGCTTGCAGAGGTGGGAACTGTGGCTGCATGGGGCGCCAGCTTGTTTGTACGATGTTCTGTGCTTGTGGTAGTGGCCGGGCCTGCTCTAATCCCTTCAACACAAAGGAAGCAGAAACAGATGATGACCATGCTTTGGATGATGCAGCCTACCAAGATATAGACACTGATACTGATGAGAATGGTTCAATAGAGGACTAATGTATAGTTACTTCATCCATCATGTCCATAACATGGGGTATTCAAAATCATTGGAGGCCTCCTTGCTACGACACCTTCAATATGCTGTGAATGTATTGTCATCAGATATCAACCGGTGTCGACTTGAATTTCTATACCACTTGATCGGTTTTCGCAAACCCACAGACAGAATTCACAAACGATTTTGACTGTTACATGTGTTTGTTTGGTGATGTGGCTATCTTGATTTTAAATCATTAAACTAACTACAAATGGTCCAGTAACATTATGTCCTCATTCTTTCACCTTACATGCATACTTATAGGTGCTGATAGTATGATTTTAGTGTACTTACAACTTTTGAGATATATTTTAATATAGATTTCTGCGGTTTTTGTGTGAAATTCGGCGGCCATCTTGGATTTACATCATCAAGATGGTTTCAAATTCATAAAACTACTTCAGAATTGTATTCCTCAATGTTGAAAGCATATAGAGAGACACAAAGATCATTATTCTACAGTACTTAGAACAGATGGTATGATGATAACTAGATTTATGTATTTTATGGCGGCCATCTTGGATTTTAAAAAAGCCAAGCGACCAACAAGCTCCCACCCAGGCAAAATTTTATTGAAACAATGGGAACTATCGAAAAATGCAAAGAAATCCTTGTTGCCAGACATTGCACGGTTACCGGCCCGTGCCACCAGACTAATTCCTTCCTTATAATTCCAGCATTTGAAATAAATTCATCAAGAAAATGTGTTTATTTTCCGTTTTCTTAAGAATTATTTTAACTGCGCCTCATGGTTACGGAAAGTAGTTCGGCGTGGGAGTTTGCTGGGATATAAATTTTGGACAGAGACTTGCTACAGGCCAATCAAATGTTAGGGAATTGTGTAAATATGTTTGTGCTTGAATTATTATTCAATAACAGATCACAACAGCAAAATCAAATACAGTTATCTAAGACAGTTAACAAACATTGTCAAAAACAGGTTACACATTTTATGCGTCGTTATTCTGTTTTTGAAAGTACAATTTATTGGAAATATGTCATTTGAGAAAAATCTTGTTCATTGACCCGTGTAGATTTCCGGAATGAATGCACGTATCAATATATTCCCGCCCAGGAATCAGACACTATAAATTTGGCATTCTAATGATCCGATATACAGATCCCCGACTCATTTACCCGTCCAATTCCCATTTCTCTGTCTAATTCCGTCAGCATACTCAGAGAGAGACAATGATAATATAATAACATAATATAGTGGAACTTCTCCAAACTGGACACCCTGGAAGGGTGTCCGGTTTGGAGATGTTCCACTGTAAATTAGACATGTTACCACTTCATGACACAATCTAGTGTGTTGCAATCATGAAATGTCATTGCAATCAGAGACACGAAACCGCGAAACCTCGAAACCTCGAAACCGCAAAACCGCAAAACCGCAAAACACATATAATGTAACCCTTACTACGCTGAATTAAATGTTGTCGTCTGCTGGAAATGTTTCATTTTCAATATTTCTCAACAAAAACCTGGTTTTGACAGCACATGAGAATCGTCTCCAATTTCCGTCAACAGCGTAGGAAGGGTTCAAGGTACATGCACACTCAGTACTGAGGCACAAACTATTTTTTATATCACTGACATCCTCTGGAAAAATAAATATTAATTAGCCATTACCCCACGTATTGATTGGCATTATTATACAGTTTATATCAGACGTAAATTTCCACACTGATATCAGGGGCGATAACCATGTTTCCTTACAATGTTCACGGACATTACTATTTATTCTCTGTATTTATATTTTGATGTGCAATGATCATACTTTATAATCTGTCGAAAATATTATTGTTTTAGGTGACGCATTTAATTAGTATCAATAATTAAAAAAAAAGATCATGCCTCATTTGAATATGAAAATGGTAAAATAGATATTTACTAAATGAGTATATCTGTATAGCGGGTACTCGACATTTTTAGAACTGGTGGAATAGCGACACAATTATATACTTATTTACATTGTAATTCCTATAAAGAACATTTACTGTCTGTTTCACGAAAGCTGCCCAAATTTTACGGCTATATAAACAATTCAAAAACAAGATTTCTTTTGAAAATATTAAATTAAAGGAAAAATTAAGAATGAGCCTTCTTTTTATTTCGTGAAATTCGGTCAAATATTGATTTTATTACGAAAAATTGATTTGTCTATGGGAATTTAACATGGGGGAAAAAGTGATAAGGAAATGTGTGAGGAGTCAAAAAACGAAAAATTTTGGAAATTGATTCCGAAACCTGACTAGATAGCTTGGATATGATCTAACTAAGAAAACAAAAGTTAAATTTTAAAAATCGGTCCAGTATTTCTGAAATTCAAAAAAAATTCCCCATGTTAAATCCCCATAGACATCTTCACTCCGTGAAGATGTCTATGGGGATTTAACATGGGGAAATTTATTTTTTTTCTCAATAAAATCAATATTTCACCAAATATCACGAAATAAAAAAAAGGCTCATTCTTCAATTTTGATAACATTTAATATTATCGAAAAAAATATTGTTTTCGAATTGTTTATATGGCCGTAAAATTTGGGCAGCTTTCGTGAAACAGACAGTAGTGCCTACTGAGTGAGCTTGTACCTTTACACATCCATATTTTCCAGAGTGTCCGGTATAGAGGGGTTCCACTGTACAAACACTTACCTGGAGTTATCCGCTGGAAGTATATCCGCAGTTGTCTCCCATTGTTGCCTATAAGTTATGCATCTCAATTTACAAAGTTGTCTCTCATATATGCTGGATTTATGTCCATTTGCAAAATTGTCTCCCGTGTATGCCGGATTTATGTCCATTTACTCGGCATCATTTACTTCCCAGTTTCGCCACCGGGGTACTCGCCTCTAGCCACCATGCGCCAGTGTATGAAATAATCACACACACCTTTTAAAGACAAGCACTTACTGAGAAAAGAAAAGTACACAGTTACATAGTCCGTCAGCAAAGGAAAATTTGTAAACAATTCAAATCCAAAGCGGAATCCACCATCTATTCCCACTATATACAGACACTTTGAGCATAACGGATGCGATAAGGCATCTTATCTTGGGATTCGACCCGAACTTGCTAATATTAACAATGAACGAGAGATACAAGCAAGTGACGAGCACATATACACTTCGCCCAACCCTCTGTATTGAACAGCTGCCATATATCACGCGGCTGGCGGCTGGCACGGATATTGGTTTATACGTTTCTCGATTTATGGCGCCGTATGTCACTGAAATGGCTTCCAACATTGTATATTACCGTAGACAGGCGCTCCCGACAAAGACGTATTATTTTAGTTCGTGGTTACCGTGTTCATTCTGCAACAAAAAGAAAATGTTTAACGTTACTTGATTTCCACATACAAATCAAATTACCCATTTATGATATACGTAGATCATTCGAAATTTATATGCGCTTCAAAAAATGTACAAAATATAAATAAAATAAACAAGTTAGTGGTGATTTAGAAGGAACTATTATGCGTTGTGAAGAGTAGTTCCGGCATTGACCAATATGAACTAACGCGACGTCAATATGTGAAACTACTGACGTCTTGCGTTGCATTGTGTTTCAAACGAAAGTACGTACAATGGTGTCGGCTAATTCTGCGCATCAAACAAATTTAAATGAGATTATCATCCCCAAATCGAGTCAAAATTTCCTGAATATTCAACTCATTTCAAAGACGTCTGTGCAGGTAAAATGTCATACCGTTCTGACGTCAGTAAGTAACGTAAATTGTGTGATGTATGACATGTGTGTTTGCAATTTCACATTTTTTTCTGCTAATGCTGCGCATCTGGTAGTATAAACAAGCCGATGAAAGGCATTCTGGATCAGCATAGCAAAATTGATATTAAACTTGAAGCAGAACTAGCCAGCAACATCATGACAGGTTAGTTTGTTAGTTGAACAGTTAATATAGTAAATAAGACAGCTTTTCCAGCAGCAGGGTCTAAGGATTTAAATAATTTTACTATGTTCGTAATAACTTGTTACCAAAGTATCGGACTGTGATAAAATTGTGCCACACTGTAGCAATCAATCAGCTTGTGTATTCCGAAATCCACATATTTTATTATGACGTACGCAAGGCTAAATTTGACATGAATTGCGCATTAGCCGATGCGCAGGAATAGCAGAAATGACAGTAGTTAATAAACAATGATACAGCGTGGCATTTTCAGATGTGCACCAGCATGTGCGTTGGAGCACATCAAGATGTTCGATACATATGTGAGACACGCCATGTGATTGTGTACCTTCGGACGTCTGCGTAATTTCATTAAATACGTTTACAAAACTTGCAAATCATTTCATATTGACAAATTTTCAGAGTACATGCGGAATGTATTCTGAAAATATTGTCAACTCTTGACGCCATTTACGGAAAATATAAATTGTGTAGACGTATTTCATTGAATTACGCAGATGTTCGAAGGTATGGCGTGTCTCACATATGGCTGTGACTGGGTAAATGGGGCTAGTGGGTTTTGCGATAAGTGTAGATCCAGATCAACCTGTGCTTCCGCACAGTCTGATCAGGATCTGTACCAGTCGCCATTCCATCAATGAAACACCCGTCAGCATTCTAACAAGAAATATAGATCATACAGGTGTGTGCTATTTGACCAGTAACTCGTCACAATTCTCATAAACCCCGTTTCTCCATTCACAACCACATATCTTGTTATTAATTAATCTTACTTTCCTTTCACATAGACAAGCCGTGTGATTTTGTACCTAAGAGGATGTGCGATCATTCATAAAATAGATTTACGTGAATAAAAACTAAACAACTATTTTTGTTTACAAAAACTGTGATATGTTCTCTAAATGACGTCGAAACTTGACAAAATTTCGTCGACTTTTGACGTAAATGTCGAGTGCCAGATTGCGTAGATACATTGTATGTAGGATGATTTTGACAAAAACTAATCGAAATCGGAATATTGACTCCTTTTAACAACATAGCATGACACACTAATTCGTTTTACAAGCAATAGGACCCTAAACTACACAATCTGGACCGGATTTATTGTAGGAATGCCGGAATGGCCTTTTTGTGGAACTTATCGGGGATATAAACTTGGAAAAGTCGCGGGAATACTGAATACTGAATATAGTGTTCCCGCGACTTTTCCAAGTTTATACCCCGATAAATTCCACAAAAAGGCCATTCATTCCTTATAATTCCAGCATTTGAAATAAATTCATCAGGAAAATGTGTTTATTTTCCGTTTTCTTAAGAATTATTTTAACTGCGCCTCACGGTTACGGAAAGTAGTTCGGCGTGGGAGTTTACTGGGATATACATTTTGGACAGAGACTTGCTACGAGCCAATCAAATGTTAGGGAATTGTGTAAATATTTTTGTGCTGGATATATATAAATAAATTCAACGGGAGCTAACTCGCTATGATCCCTCATTGCAAAGTGTACAAGGTATAATACGTCAGGATTTCTTAGGAAAATTCCCATGTTTAAATATCCATTTGACCTATGGTCGCTATAAGACCCCCAGAATTCCCATATTGCAACGTAAACATGCGCAACAGCATATGTTTACTTTGGTAATCGCAATCCGAGCAAACAGTGCAGATCCAGATGAGCTGGCTCGTAACGAGCCGTCTCATCAGCATCTGCACTGTTTGAAAGTAATTTTCATACTTTTGAGAACAACAAATACCCCCTTTTTATAAATGGAATAGTCTGAAAATCATTTTGCGATGCTTGGATTGGTTGCAAAATTAACATATCGCAGCCCATTCAATTACTTAGGGGTGAAAGGGTTAAATGGACGAATTGAACATGCGTCGTTAGGTGATTGATACTATGCAATCAAAGGATATTCTGTGAAAATTAAACATCGCCTTCTGAATACGCTTTGTACTCAAACACTCAGCAGCGTTTTAATTTAGATCAACTTTCGTGAACTTGCGCCGGGAAACACTGCGTTTATTGAATTATTACATTGAAAAAGATCCATAAATTTCTCTCTTTTTGTCTGCATCGTCAACTCGTAACCAATCATTAATTGTGTCTGTGACTGTAAAGATGGGACATATTGTCATGGTGACCAGTGTTGACCCTGATCAGACTGCGCATTCGCAAATGGTATTCCATGTTCACCCATGGATGGTACTTACAGTGAAACTTCTCTAAACCGGGCACTCTGGGAAGTCCCTAAGGTGTCCGGTTTAGAGATGTTCCGTTTTAAATCAAGCATATGACCATTCTGGGACATACGTGTGTCTTTTGCAATCATGAACATGCATTATTATCTGAGATGCGTTACCAAGAAACCTATCAGAATGAGATCACAAACATTGTCTTGGTGTCCGGTTTAGAGTGGTTCCACTGTACATTGATTATGTATAGGAATGAATGGCCTTTTTGTGGAATTTATCGGGGTATAAACTTGGAAAAGTCACGGTCAGCATAAAGCGACTTTTCCAAGTTTATATCCCCGATAAATTCCACAAAAATGCCATTCATTCCTTATAATTCCAGCATTTGAAATAAATTCATCAAGAAAATGTGTTTATTTTCCGTTTTCTTAAGAATTATTTTAACTGCGCCTCACAGTTTCGGAAAGTAGTTCGGCGTGGGAGTTTACTGGGATATAAATTTTGGACAGAGACTTGCTACGGGCCAATCAAATGTTAGGGAATTGTGTAAATATTTTTGTGCTGGAATTATTAGGCTGTACCCAAATGCATGCAGTATGACAAGCCTATTTATGACAAGCCTGCCCTGTATATACCGAATACGTACTGACTGATAAAATATATACAAACATCCGGGTTACAACGAAGTCAAATTGGTCTGATGACGTCAAGACGTCAGTGTAATGACAAGTCAGCGTTCTGTTCATCGGAAACGACGTCATCTATGGTTATTTTCCAGCATAAAACGTTAGCTTAGGCCACAGATTGAAGTAACGGACCGAGGTCTATAAATACATTAAATATGCTTAAAAACATCAATAAATGAAAAAAAAATAAGCTGAAAAAAATGTGTTTTACTCCTACATATAGACTATAAGTCTATATGTAGGGAGTAACACAAATTGTTTAGCTTATTTTGTTTTCATTTATTGATGCTTTTAGGCATATTTAATGTATTTATAGACCTCGGTCCGTTACTTCAACCTGTGCATTAGGCTACTGTCTTTAGATATCAAGTTAATCAGGCTCGGCTTGGAAACGCGTTTTCTAGCCTTGCCTGATAAACTTGATATCAAAAGACAGTAGCCTGGCATTCTCTATTTTTCTAACTCAGCTTCACATGGCTGTGGTAATCAATAGCGCGTTCTATTTCACAACAAGTATCAAAGCCGTTACGTGTCAATGACTGTGCATGCAACTACATTTTTAAACTATTAGAATTGTGTGAGAAAATCTTGTTTTATCGAACCCTGTAGCCTATTTCACCAACTTTGGAAAGTATACTTTTCTAGCAAAGTATACTTTGAGGGAGAAATTTTCAATTTCAGGATAAATTTATTAATTTTTATTATACTGAATTTATGACATTATCACAGCCAATTTGGTTGTGATAATGTAATAAATTCAGTATAATAATGATGCATACTTTTAATCATCAAATATATGCAGTTGTTAGTTCTATATGAAATAATGCGTTTCGGAAAAAATAAACGATGACTCCCTCAAAGTATACTTTGCTAGAAAAGTATACTTTGCAATTTTGATGAAATCAGCTACTGGTTCGTGTTCATCAAAATCGCGTTCCCTTTCAACGTTTAGCGTGAGTATCAAAGCAGTTTTGTATCAATCACCGGGCATACACACATGATTGTCAACATAACAAAGTACGGAATTATGTTCCAGTTCCATTCCATTGAAGTTTGCGCGCCGTGATTTATGGTCCACCACCTGCCAGCAGTAGTTGTCAATCCAGGGGCGGATCTAGACCACAGGATATCGGCATGTTGTTATAATGGTGTAATACACGGTGGAATCTCTCTAAACCGGACACCCAAATAGCATCAATGGGTCGTTGATTACAGTGAAACCTCTCTAAACCGGACACCATGGGGACCTCCCAGTGTGTCCGGTTTATAGAGGTTTCACTGTATAGAGGATCTTACATGAGTGATGATTTATTGTCATATGTATTAAAGGTACATGTCCACTCAGTAGGCACAAAATGTTCGTTATATCAGAGACATCATCTGAGATATTTGCTGGCAAAATAAACATTCATTGACCATTACACCACTTATTGATTGGCATTATGATACATTTTATATCAGCCGTAACTTTCCACATTGATATCAGGGGCGATAATCGTGTTTCCTTAAAATGTTAACGGACATTGCTATTTATACTATGTATTTATTTTTTTGCTGTGCAATTATCATACTTTATAATTTGTCGAAAATATTATTTTTCAGGTGACGCATTTAATCAGTATAAATAATTAATAAATACCACGCCTCATTTGCATATAAAAATAGCCTGATACCAGCGCGTGTAAATCAGTAAACTATATACAATAATACACTTATTTAATTCCTATAAAGAACATTGTGTGCCTACTGAGTGGGTATGTACCTTTAAACGACTTCACTGATTTCATAAGAAACGAGGCCATGCCAAGTTTCTGATGAAATTAGTCAACGAGTTAAATAAATATCAATTTAAACTAGCACAAATGTTAGAATGTATTATTACATAAGCACTGTAGTATCCATTGAAGTTATATTGTTTTCTGTACCGGCCTTATTACACTGTGTTATTACACTGTGAACCCCCATTTTATGTAATAAACTGTTTTATACATGTAGTGTCAAAAGAACATCTTTTGTTATTGTGTAGTCAATGTACATGTATTTATGTACGAGGCCAAGAGCGTTGTGTGCCTCAAGGTCCCAATCACCTGATTCAAGAAGTAACATTTTTCAATGTCCGATACATCCCATTAATCATCGTGCCTGCATAAAGCTAAGGCCAACCTGCGCCTAATAAAGGAAGGGTGTGAAGTTCCAATGGAAATGCTTCTAAAATGTTGTCAAACAATGTTGTATTGAGAGAAATGTCAAACTATGAAACAACAGCATACGAACATTTTGTTGTATGACTGGAGCAAAGCCAATTATATGTGTGTTAATAGCAATAAAAGTAACATTGTACATTTTAGACCAAAATCCGCATCGAGAAGCGCACATACTTTTTTATGTTTACAAGTTTAAACACTGTTGATAAATATACATATCTTGGACTTGTACTAGATGAATATCTTGACTATAATGTTACTGCCAAAATGGTTGCACAGAGTGCAGGCAGAGCCCTCGGTCTTATCATTGCAAAGTCTAAGTACATTGGCGGTATGCCGTATGATGTTTTCACTAAACTGTATGATTCAATAGTATGGCCTGTTATAGCTTATGGGGCAGCTGTATGGGGATATAGATCATTCTCATGTATCGATGCTGTACAGTATAGAGCTATGCGTTTGTATATGGGCGTGGGAAAGTATACACCCAGTGCTGCTGTCTCCGGTGATATGGCATGGTTACCAGCTATCATCCGACAGTGGAAATGTATTGCCAACCTCTGGAGTCGTTGTGTAAATATGAATGTAAACAGAATTAATAAGATAATTTTTAATTGGTGTCATAGCGTTAATAGCAGGCAGTGTCTAAAATTGGTGTTATACTGTTATCAAACATTTTAATAATTTGCAACTTAATCAATACTTAAATGTTGATACATTTATTGCTAAAACGGCACTTTTAGGAGATCTAGTTACGACAATGATGCACAAATACGTTGTTGAATGGCATGACCGTATTAACAGTAATAGCAGCATACGGGGTCAAGGGGGTAATAAACTCAGGTCTTATTGTAAGTTCAAAAATAACTTCGAAACAGAAGCTTATTGCAAGCTCTTGATTCCATTTAAGCACAGATCAGCTTTTGCCAAGTTTCGCTGTGGGGTTGCTCCCATTAGACTGGAAACCGGACGATACGAAAATATTGCCCCTGGATGAAAGGCTGTGTATATTTTGCAATGCTAATACTGTGGAAACGGAAAAGCATGTGCTTTTAGAATGTGATTTGTACAGTGATCTTAGAACTGTATTGTTCGATAAAGCTTGCAACATTGTTCCGGATTTCTTGAACTTGTGTGATATCGATAAGTTTGTAATCTTATTTGCTAATAGTGATATCATGAAAGAATGTGCCAAAACTTGTTTCAATATTTTAAAAAGAAGGTGTGGTTTTCTTTATAGATGATCAATATACCGTACGTTAAGTCTTATTCATTTAACCATGTGTTATAGTGTAGATATTTTACTATATTCATGAATGATTGTGTCTATGTTTATCATGTGTTTTAGTGTACGGGTACGTCATAGTCATGATACACGCAGTAGGTTGCATGTAGTTTGTGCATGTGCGTTATAGCATGTATCAGATGCTCGTGGCACGAACACGTTAGATAACTGTATATACATATTACCCATGTATTCATATTCATGTTTTATGAGGTAAAACACATGTTTTATAGTGAGTGTAGTCTCTTGTAATTCTTATAGAATGGCGATGTACTATTTTACTGTGTCTATATTGTATTATATTATGTGTGTACATTGATGAGACATTAATAAACAAATATATATATATATGTCAAACTATGAAACAACAGCATACGAACATTTTCGGTTCCCGCATTGTCAGTTATATTTGGCATGTTAGCAATGGTAAGGCAATGGATTGTCAGTTTCAAATTGACATCGTCAGCCGAATCAATAGACGTTTGTGTGTACACTGCGTCAGGGGATATTGTTTCATATATCTGAGACACGCCATGCGATTTTGTACCTTCGGACATCTGCTTAATTTCATTAAATACGTTTACAAAATGTACAATATTTTTCATAAATAAAGTCTAAAGTTGACAAAATGTTCCGCACGTACTCTGAAAATTGTGTCAACTATTTTGTAAACTTATTTTATGAAATGACGCAGATGTCCGAAGGTACAAAATCACATGGCGTGTCGCATTTGTGATACACTGTCATTATGATTAACATGGACATGCTGTACATTGGCACGTCATTGTGCCCGATAATTAAACAATCAACACTCTCAGTGACTGACCACATCCGAGTGTCAATTATCACAAGGGGCGAATAGCGTTGGCGGTTATTGATACGTGTGACCCCTGATATGCTAAATGTGGTTGTGACTGGAGAAATGGAGCTTATGGGATTTATGACCAATGTAGCTCATCATCAAATAGCACACTCGTGTAGACTGATAGCAAACTGTATCGCTTGTTAGAAGCATGACGGGTGGTTCATTGATGGAATAGCGAACTGAGCAGATCCTGATCAGACTGTGCGGATGCACAGTCTGATCGGCATCTACGCTGTTCGCAAAACCCATAAGCCCCAATTATCCAGTCATGGCCACAAATCAGTCAGCGATTGACAAAGTGTCACCGACATGGTCCCAGATCAGACTGCGGAGCGCTGTTCTGTCAATTGAACATGGTCGGTCGCTGGCCTCTCAGTTATCACATTGATCATCACTGATCATGAGAACACCATGTATACACGCAACATACTGCAGTTAAATTTTTGTATTATACATATGAGACACGCAATGCGATTTTGTACCTTCCAACATCTGCGTAATTTCATGAAATTAGTTTACAAAATTTACAATATTGTTCATAAAGTACATGCGGAATAAAGTTTGTCAACCTTTGACGCCGTCACATGGCGTGTCTCATACACAAGGTTGAACATGTCCGCATATATATTATTTTCACCATCTTGGACGCCATTTTGATTTCCAGGAAAACGACCATGAGTCAAGATAAGTGTGATAGTATATTTTGGAGCCGTTCCTTTCAAGATAGTGAATATGTGGAAACAAAATTGTAATGTTCTATTAGATCTTTGTATGGGGAAAAAACAACATTAATTTTTTTAATTTTCTATTATAGCGTTGTTGGGGTCAAAGCAGTATTAGGTTTTATAATTTTCTATTAGAGCGTTGTTGGGGACAAAACAGTATTAGGTTTTGGAATTTTCTATTAGAGCGTTGTTGGGGACAAAACAATATTACATGTAGTTTTGGAATTTTCTTTTAGAGCTTTGTTAGAGACAAAAACAGTATTAGTTTTTGTAATATTCTGTTACAGCATTGTTATGGACAAAAACAATATTGCATTTTTGCAATTTTATTTTAGATCGGTGTTGCGAAAAAAAATCAGTATTTGTATTTTGTTTTGGACAACAAATAGTATTTGCTTTTGCAATTTTCTATTATAGCGGTGTTGGTGGGGACAAACACATTTGTGTTGGTACTTTTCTAGTAATGCGTTGTTAGTGACCTCACATTATGTATTATGTCGCGATGAGATTCTTGCACTTGATCCAAATGTGTCGCTACTACGTTACATCCATGTGTTGACTACACATACCGGACATTCATCATCATCATCATCATTATGATTACAGTGGGGTCAACGTGTAAGTGCACACGCGAACGAACGCGACAGGTTGGTTCGCTACCCACCCAAAGTGTATGTTGTTACCACTCAGTTGAACCGTCTCGCCGAGACGGTTCAACTGAGTGGTAACAACATACACTTTTGATGCGAAATGAGAAAAAATGCAGACAAATATTTACATTTTTTTATACATGAATTACAGTGGTGCCAGCGTGTAAGTGCACACACGAACGAACACGACAGGTTGGAACGCTGACCCCACTGCATTTCATGTATAAAAAGAAAATGTAAATATTTTTCTGCATTTTTTCTCATTTCGCATCAAAAGTGTATGTTGTTACCACTCAGTTGAACCGTCTCGGCGAGACGGTTCAACTGAGTGGTAACAACATACACTTTGGGTGGGTAGCGAACCAACCTGTTGTGTTCGTTCGTGTGTGCACTTACACGCTGACACCACTTGATGTGTCCTGTTGCACCGGTTCGTGCTAATACTAATCATACTATCAGCTTCCGGAATCTGTCATGACGACATTTCTCCTGAACACACGTGTATCTATTACAGTGAAACCTCCATAGACCGGACACCAAGAAAACAGGTGTAATCATATTTTAGATGAGTTTCTTGGTCATTTATTTAAAGAAGTATCCATCCTTTCATTCATAATGGACAATTAACATGTCTAGCGGTTGGCTGTAATATTTCCGCAGGGAAAACATGTGGTATTATTCACAGATTCGTCGTGCCTGTCTAATAATACACACGTGCCTGTCCAATAATAAATAATTGAATCTACGAGGGTAGATACAGAGGTTTGAGACTGAATTTATGAAACAAAGAAGAAAGAGGATATGGTTACCAATCATTACAGGCTGAATGCCGAATATGTCATCAATCAGTTTATTAAAAGCCATTATTGTATTTAAAACGATGAACCATTACAATGCTAAATTAAATTCTGTCGTCTGTTGTTTTTTTTAGTTTTAGAACATTCTTTGACACGACTTTATAATTATTTCCAATGGAAATGATGCTACAGTGATCCCAAAGCATGTTTCAATTGGGAAAATATGAAACCACACCAGATGACAATTTACCGTTCTCGCATTGTAAGGGTTGACAGTGGTTTGTCACTTGGTGATCGAGAGACTGCGAGAGTCTGCGAGAAAGAGCGATAAAGAGCGAGAGTATTCATTCACCGGCGAAGAGTGGTGAGTGAAGATGTAGATTTATTTAGCGTACTGTTTACTCTCACAAGCGATCGTCACATACAACACGCCGTTATCCGCAAGTGCTTGCGTAATAAGAGATCGTAGCTATTTCCTATTGCACATCTATTTATAGCGATCCGGTCCAATGTGATATTTTAGCGCTTATCTCTCACAAAGCACTGACTATGAATCCGGCAAATAATGCAGTCCTGGAATAGATTACGCAAATACATAATTTGATCTGGATCAACACTCATCAAAACACTATAGTCTGTTTCAAGAAAGCTGCCCAAATTTTACGGCCATATAAACAATTCAAAAACAATATTTTGTTCGATAATATTAAATTAAAGGAAAATTTAAGAATGAGCCTTCTTTTTATTTCGTGAAATTTGGTCAAATATTGATTTTATTGCTAAAACAAAATTTCCCCATGTTAAATCCCCATAGACATCTTCACGGAGTGAAGATGTCTATGGGGATTTAACATGGGGAACATTTTTTGAATTTCAGAAATACTGGACCGATTTTTAAAATTTCACTTTTGTTTTCTTAGTTAGATCTTTTCCAAGCTATCTAGCTAGGTTTCACACTCCTCTTTTTCCCCTATGTTAAATTCCCATAGAGAAATCAATTTTTCGTAATAAAACCAATATTTGACAAAATTTCACGAAATAAAAAGAAGGCTCATTCTTAAATTTTCCTTTAATTTAATATTATCGAAAATAATATTGTTTTTTAATTGTTTATGTGGCTGTAAAATTTGGGCAGCTTTCGTGAAACAGACTATAGAATGGTTTCTTTTCACAACAATTCCTGCTACAATCATCCTTGTTATAAGCGATAAGGCCATCAATTATACAGGTTGGACCGGATTTCTATAAATAGATTAAAAGGGAGCTACAGTGGTGTCAGCGTGTAAGTGCACACACGAACGAACACGACAGGTTGGTTCCAACCTGTCGTGTTCGTTCGTGTGTGCACTTACACGCTGACCCCACTGTAACTAGGTACGATCCCTCATTTCCACCTCATTTACATACCTCATTTTCAATATGGTATATTACATTACATGTACTTTAGCACAACATTCAGCTGGGCATATCCTAGCTGAATGTTGTGCTAAAGTACATGTAATTTAATATACCATATTCCGGCAAATACACTGCAAACTATTGCTATTTGGCGGCCATCTTGGATTAAAGAAAATGTATATTTATTCACACATTACCTCCATCACTAAGATATCTCCTATGGACTGGTAAACCTAAAAGCATCATTGGAAAGTTTCTGCAATATGATATTATGTTATTTTTCACGGTATTTTCGTAAACGTACGTGTCATCCTAAAAGGACGTTTCGCTATCGCGTGCGCACGCAAACCCTATGGCGTGCGCATGCGAAAGTAAAAAATATTTCCATGTCCCCTCTGTGCCACCGTAGTTTCGTCTCTTTAAAATAACAGAATTATGTAAAACACGAATTTGCCATAAATTATCGGATACTCCATCAGTTTAATTAATCTTCCATATCACATCATGATTAATACGATATGTTTTGCCCATTGCATACGTGTTTACTTACTCGGGTACGTTTTGACTTGGGTACGTTTTTATGCGTTTTATGTCTCAAATGACTTTGAAATTTCTGTTTTACACATAGCCTAGTTACTTACTAGGTACTTTTGACCTGAAATCGACTTTACCGAATGACATGACTGTGCGCCTTATTAATTAATAACGGCAAGTCTCCTAATCCGAGATAAGCTCTGGATAAGCAGGGATTGGTCGGGACAGGTAAATCAGTTAGTGCCACGTAAAGGTTTTGCGGGTCCGCAACCACAAAGTACAGTATGAGATTGTGTGGAAAATCAGAATAATCGAGAAGTTTAGTATAATATCAATATTATAATTCATAGAGCTGGTAATCATTGCAAAAATGGGACTTATGTAATTTGAGACAGGTGTATCTCCTGATCAACACTCATGTAGCCTGATAACACTTATATTTTACTTGTTAGATGCATATACAGTGCTTCATTGATGGAATGGCGAACAGAAGATCCTGATCAAACAGTGCTGATGCACATGCTGATTTGCTGATTTGAATCTACACTGATCGCAAAACCCATGAGCCCCATTTCTGCAGTCAAATCCGCCATATTTATTAGTCCCATTTGTTTCAGGCAAACGATGTTCACGAACTTTTAACCCCGCTATGCGTTCAGTATTGAGTTTAAACAAATTCATATTGGCATGCTATCAGTATCATATTAAACAATTATATTGATTTATAACTATCCATTAATTCACGCCATCAAAGACACTTGTTTACAAAACCCACTAGCACATGGGAGGTCAAAGATCACGCCTCTTCACAGCTTCTATTGCGTGGACGAACATTAAAAGGTGTGTTTGTCTTCGATTAAACAGGTCAATGATTCACTTTTCACCCAAGTTGAAAACAATGGTTATCAGCGAGCAACGGCTATCAGCGGCGGATCTAGTATTTATGTCTAGAGGAGACGTTGATTCTCAGTTATAAATGAGACATACAAAATACAAATAATATTGATTTCATTTTTTCTCATGTTTCATCAAAAATATATGTTGTTACCACTCAGTTGAAATCGTCTCGAACCTTGAAATACGATAAACTATTGAATTTATTGGAGAAACGCGTCTTTTCACATGAAAAACGTTTTCCAATTTCAGATATGGAGGACAGCTTTTCAAATGTCTTAGTTAGATCATGTTCAAGCCATCTAGCCAAGTTTCGGAGTCAATTTCCACTCCTCCTGTATCTGTGCCAGCTCCTTTTCCGCATGTTTAATTCACATAATAGACAAATAATTTTGTTGGTAATAAAGGACAGATTAGACCGAATTTCACGAAATGAAAAGAAGTTTATATTTTGATAAAATGTAAATATTATCAACAATAAATATGTTTACTTTGTGTATATATATACCCGTAATTTGTGCAGGTTTCGTGATTTATGATAAATTGATAAATAGCTGACCTGGGGTTACCCTGTCCGTGGAAATTGAAAGGTCCGTATTCCTCTTATCGTCCTCTATCATGCTGTGACATATCCACGATCATCCGGGCATTTTGCGTTTTCAAATGTGCCCTTCTTTTCTTTGACTGTCAGCGGAGGCATTCGTGTACCGGCAGGCCACATTTCTAGTAGTTTCAGTTTCCATTAATTCGTTCAACTCAACTTCAGAGAGGCAATCATATCGTCATGATTTTAGACGCTGGGAATTAGACATGTATTTAAATCCGATTTGCAGGAGGAATTAGCCGGTCGCTTTTTAATGTTTCCAATTATGCAGGAACTCTTGCAGCCACCCCTATTCCACTCACATATGCGTGGTAGGTATTAATATAGCTGTAATCCTGGAATTAGCTAATATGTGCCTGTGATTGGAGAAACGGGGATTACAGGTT
>CM055274.1:28030353-28134230 GCA_029237695.1 Conchocele bisecta
TGTCGTAAAATTGTTCACGTCGAATAAATACACCAGTGACGAGGTGCCACTCAGCTCTATTTAGAGCTATCGCATAAACGCATTTTTCATCTAGTAACCGCCGCAAATGTATTGCGCTGGTTACTAGACGAAAATGTGTTTATCAGCATATTACGCCTGTCGCTGAATGTCGATGAGTCACGAATCCGACGCCTATTTCCATATGAAACATTCTACGCCGGTGCAGAGCAATGTACCATAGTGAATATATGAGATTGGGTTTTCGCTTCTAGATATGTCGTTGTTGTGACTGGAGAAATGGGGCTTATGGGATGTGTGACCAGTGTAGGTCCTGCTCAAATAGCACAATAATGCAGCATGATAACGATCTACATTGTTTGCTAGAAGCAAGACATGTGGTGAATTGATGGAATGGCGAACAGTGTATATACACATACTGTCTGTTTCGCGAAAGCTGCCCAAATTTTACGGCTATATAGACAATGCAAAAACAATATTGTTTTCCATAATATTAAATTAAAGGAAAATTTAAGAATGAGCCTTCTTTTTATTTCGTGAAATTTGGTCAAATATTGATTTTATTGCGAAAAAACTATTTCCCCATGTTAAATCCCCATAGACATCTTTCTCACTCCGTGAAGATGTCTATGGGGATTTAGCATGGGGAAATTTCAGTAATCCTGGACCGATTTTCAAAATTTAACTTTTGTTTTCTTAGTTAGATCATATCCAAGCTATCTAGCTAGGTTTCGGAGTTAATTTCCAAAAAAAATGTTTTTTTTACTCCTCCCACAACTCCTCTACCTCATTTTCCCCCCATTTTAAATACCCATAGAGAAATCCATTTTTTCGTAATAAAATCAATATTTGACCAAATTTCACGAAATAAAAAGAAGGCTCATTCTTAAATTTTCCTTTAATTTAATATTATCGAAACAAATATTGTTTTTGAATTGTTTATATGGCCGTAACATTTGGGCAGCTGTCGTGAAACAGACAATAGGTAGGATTAGGACTGAATGTAACTATAGGTTGATTACATACAGCACACTCGCTAGACATTAGTGACTAGTACATTCGCCACTTAATTTCAGTTGACCAATCCGTAATATGTCACTCAAAACGCACTACTGTCTGTTTCACGAAAGCTGCCCAAATTGTTCGGCCATATAAACAATTCAAAAACCATATTTATTTCGATAATATTAAATTAAAGGAAAATTTAAGAATGAGCCTTCTTTTTATTTCGTGAAATTTGGTCAAATATTGATTTTACTGCGAAAACAAAATTTCCCCATGTTAAATCCCCATAGACATCTTCACTCCGTGAAGATGTCTATGGGGATTTAACATGGGGAATTTTTTTAGAATTTCAGAAATACTCGACCGATTTTTAAAATTTAACTTTTGTTTTCTTACTTAGATCATTTCCAAGCTATCTAGCTAGGTTTCGGAGTCACTTTCCAAAATATTTCGTTTTTTGACTCCTCCCACAACTCCTCTACCTTCCCCCCCCCCCATGTTAAATTCCCATAGACAAATCAATTTTTCGTAATAAAATCAATATTTGACCAAATTTCACGAAATAAAAAGAAAGCTCATTCTTAAATTTTCATTTAATTAAATATTATCGAAAAAAATATTGTTTTTGAATTGTTTATATGGCCGTAAAATTTGGGCAGCTTTCGTGAAACAGACTGTAGTCTGGGTTCCCCTCGTTGGACTATAAACGATACCCGCCATACTATATCACACTCCGATAAGCTGATGGTGCTATAGGCATGATAGGAGGCCTCAACTTATAGGTTACCATACCTGCATAGATTCTCATATATTTGGCGTTTCTTTTGTAAAAAAAAGAAAGTCTACAATACTCGAATAGTTGGATGACTTTTTTCGTGGCCTAGGTGTCAGGAAATCGCATTTGCGGCGATCTGGTATCTAAACATTTCCTGGGGGAGGACCCCCACACCCCCCTACTTTACGAGTTCGCGCTTGCGGAGGTCGGCTATGCCGACTTGTAATTACAGACCACCCCCTCCCTGCAATTATTTCTGTATCCGCGCCTGTTATAGGTTACAATACCCTGCATAGATTCGCGTTTCTTTTGGAGCCTGAATAAATGCAACATTTATCAAAATTCGAAAACGTAAACCAGACCGACAACCATCGGCCTGCTTCTTTACTAGGCTATATCCCGGGTATGGAAGGTGTTCGAGCTAAATCCCACCCTTAAATATAAGCAGAATCGAATCGAAAAACATACACATAACCCGGGCCCTATTTCTCCAATCACAACCATATATATTGTTCCTGGTTTCCATTAATTGTCCTACAAATAGTACATTTTTTGTCCAGACCTTAGAGTGATAACATATACATGTAAATATGTGTATGTGTAGTGTTGCATATTATGCTTTATTGCTTAACATGGGTGTTCACAGTTTAATAACACAGTGTAATACAAATCATAATACACTAGTGTAATACATATGCAAATGAGCCCGCTACAAGAACACTTGTTAGGTAATCAATACATCTTCAATTTATGATGATGTGCTTATTACATTCGTTGACCGATTTCATAATAAACTCGGCATAGCCTCGTTTCTTGCGAAATCAGTAAATTCATTAAAGTAGCTAGTTCTTCGTTTCTTTCGCTCCGTTCATTAAGCAGCTGGTTTTCTTAGACTTTTCCCGCTCGTCTGACAGTTATCTATTCTTGTTTGCAGGAAATTAAGCCGACCATTTGATGATTTGGACGGCACTTAGTGGTTGTTTTATTGTACAAAGAAATGTCGTCTATCATGTTATGTAAGCTGAAAAGGGCGTACAATGTCACGCTCAAATTACATAGAAATCTCCTGCCGCCGGATCCACATTAGCCCACAACATAATGAACATAATGACATTTTAATTGGCTCGATTGGAGTAACATGCACCGTTAATGCACACTGATATTATCACGCCCTCTCCCTCTCTCTCTCTCTCTCTCTCTCTCTCTCAATATATATATATATATATATATATATATATATATCTACTCTCTATCTCTCTCTCTTATATATATATATATATATATATATATATATATATACTCTCTCTCTCTCTCTCTCTCTCTCTCTCTCTTTCTCTCTCTCTCTCTCTCTCTCTATGTGGCTGTGACTGGAGGACTGGAGATCCTGATCAAATAACACACTCATGTAGCCCGATAATGATCTATATTGCTTGTTAGAAGCACAGCGGGTGTTTCATTGATGGAATGTCGAACATTGCAGATTCTGATCAGACTGTGCGGATGCACAGGCTGATCTGGATCTACACTGGTCGCACACACCATAAATTCATAAGCCCCATTTTCCCAGTCACAGCCACATATATTTTTTATTTCTAGAATGATATTCCCAATGGATATCGTATTGTTCTGTTATTGACACTTCTGTAGTCCATATCCAGTAAAAGTGGGAAATAAATGACAAAACCTGAATGCAATATCAATACATATACCAACATTTATTCATTGATATCACGTGGATTTCAAAGTGCAAAATAGTGCATTACTAAGTGGCGATATGGAAGTACAACAATACAATGCAAATATATCAATATTTGCAGGGACTCCACAAGACATTAATTGAGACACGCCATGTGATTTTCTACCTAAGAACATGTGCGATATCTCAGGAAAAATGTTTACAAAATTTACGATACTTTCTATAAATGACGCCGAAAGTTGCTGTGACCATTTCCTCATCTTTCCACGTCATTTACAGAAATATCACAGTTTCTGTAAAAATATTTCATGAACAATGGCAATATGTTCTTAGGTACACAATCACATGGCGTGTATAATTTGTTCATGTAATGTAAATACATAAATATGCCAGATAGTAATACTAGGAAACTATCGAACACAACCGCGTTAGGAAAACATCTGCACAACCGCGCGTATTGCCAGAGTGGCCTGTGCAGAGACAGACACTGTTCGCCGCTGTGCCAGCGAATCAATTCATCATTTTTATTGCATAACGTGGGAATTCGCAATCTGATAACAGAGGTTATCAAATACAATACATTCGTGTAGTAATTATGTAAATGAAATCGCAACAAAAAACATATTCGGCGATCCGTACAGTTCAGTGTTTACTCCACATACAAATCAAATAACCTTATTATTATATAATTCCAGCACAAAAATATTTACACAATTCCCTAACATTTGATTGGCCCGTAGCAAGTCTCTGTCCAAAATTTATATCCCAGTAAACTCCCATGCCGAACTACTTTCCGTAGCCGTAAAATAATTCTGAAGAAAACGGAAAATAAACACATTTTCTTGATGAATTTATTTCAAATGCTGGAATTATAAGGAATGAATGGCCTTTTTGTGGAATTTATCGGGGATATAAACTTGGAAAAGTCGCGGGAATACTGGACGAGGCCTTCCGGCCTTCGTCCAGTATTCCCGCGACTTTTCCAAGTTTATACCCCGATAAATTCCACAAAAAGGCCATTCATTCCTATAATAAATCACTTACAATGTATATATATGCGCCTGGAAAAATATACAAAATGTAGATGAAGTAATAGGAAGTCATGAGACGTCACTGTGGAAAACTATTGTATTATTTGACAGTTTGTGTTCCAGTGTGTTTCAATAGGAATCGAAAGTCCGTACAGTGGGGTCAGCGTGTAAGTGCACACACGAACGAACACGACAGGTTGGATCAGCGTGTAAGTGCACACACGAACGAACACGACAGGTTGGTTCCAACCTGTCGTGTTCGTTCGTGTGTGCACTTACACGCTGACCCCACTGTATATAACAAGAAACTCATACATGCCTGTGAACTAGATTAGTACATTAATTGACCGGTTTCTGCAAGCAAAGAGTGGCTGGCATAACAAGTATGGCTTATTGTTTAACGTACTACACCATGACTATATGATGATGTAGTGAGGTCGAACCTAAAACTTGACGCGCTACAGATTTCTGGGATAGATAGTACTTGACTGCCTGCGTTAATCCTGTCAATATACAAACGTCTCCGAACACCGAACTGCAATATCAAATGGCAATCAAGCATCTTGAACAGCTCAGCCACAGCCAATCAAGCAGCTTGCCTTGAGGCACAGTACTCAAGTATTTTGTAATATTAACCCTCACTACGCGGGAGACGAAAAATGTCGTCTGCTGTTTTTCATTTTTGCCTTAATTCGTAACAAAACACCTGTGTTGGCAGCACATGAGAATCGTCTCCAGTCGAGACGATTCTCATGCGCTGTCAAAACAGATTTATATTGAGAAATATTGAAAATAAAACATTTCCATTACACGAAAAAAAATTAATTCAGCGTAGTAAGGGTTAAGGAAATTTACAAATATTGGCAAGATTAACCCTTAGACTGCTGAGCACGAAAAGTGTCGTCTGCTGATGCTTCATGTTTTTCATTCTTTCTCAATAAAGACGTGGTTTGACAGCACTTTAGAATCATTTCCATGATTCTAAAATGCTGTCAAACCATGTTTTTGATGAGAAAAATCGAAAATAAACAGCAGACGACAACATTTAATTCGGCAGTGTAAGGGTTAACGCAGGCGGTCCTGTGACACGTTCATGCGAATGGTCAAATCATATCGTCCCTGAAAGGAGATCATACAATATCAGCCAGAAAAGCATCAAAACGTATTGATTCAGTTTTGGCAAAATACGTTGTTCTTCTTGATAATAAATAAATTGGGTAATGCATTTGTACACAGACAATACATTCCAAGGATTATATATGGCGGCGACTCTTGAAATGAGGATTCTTGGATTCGTGATCAGTGTAGATCCAGATCAAATAGCACACTCTTGTAGCATGACAGCAATGCATATTGCTGGCTAGAAACATGACGGGTGTTTCATTGATGGAATGGCGAACAATGCAGGCCCGGATCAGACTTTGCGGATGCACAGGCTGAAATCCACGACCGTCCAACCCTTGCTGATCCCAAAGTCAATCTCAAATACTTGGTCTCTTTACAAAACTTAAAATCAGAGAAATATGTTATAACTTATATTTATTTCATCGAAAATTCTTAATAGTTCATGCATGCATTCCTCTAAGGCTCTACTATCATGGTGTGACAAATACCCGCTGATCTCGAGGTCAAGCTCACATACTTAGTCTATTTACAAAACTTAACATCAGAGAAATCGGTCATAACTTCTATTTGCGTGCTCGGATCTGCTTCACATGTACAATGTAGCACACGCATTGCTCCAATGGACCTCTATCACCCTGTGACAAATTCACGTTCGTGCCGCCCCCGATACGCCCAGAGTCAATGTCACAAGCCCACACACTTGATTTTTTTTTATATATTTAGGGGTACCTGGGCCCACGCGGGGAGTATTCCGTAAGTTTCGCTTACTGACCAATCTAGTTATTTCGTGAAATTGTGTCAAATATTGATTTCATTGCGGACATTTTTTGTTTTTCATTTTTTGAATTTCAGAAATACTGGACCGATTTTCAAAATTTAACTTTTGTTTTCTTAGATCATTTCCAAGTTATCTAGCAGGTTTCAGATTTTTCGTTTGTTGGCTCCTCCCCCAGCTTCTCCATTTCGATTTCCCCTATGTTGAATCCCCATAGAAATAATTTTTTTCATAATAAATTTTGATAACATTTAATATTATCAAAAAGAATATTGTTTTTGCGTTGGTTATATGGCCGTAAAATATGGGCAGGTTTCGTGAAACAGATAGAAGGTGATGCCTAGTATAGCCAGTAGCGCTCGCTGTGAACATTGAGATGAGCATACATTGCCGGCACCAATTTCGGCGAACAGTTTCAAAGGACTATATCTAGGTTCGAGTCCACCACCAATAAAGCCGTTTATGCCATAATATTTGTTTCTATGCATATCGTTGTAAAAAACCGATTCGTTTTCATTTCGTTTTCGATTCGTTTTCCTTTAGATTGTTTGGGAACCTTCAACAAATATTCGCTGTAAGGACGCACACACCAACATGCTAGAAATAGAGAATAGGAGGTTAGTGCCGTGAATGGGAAAACATATCTGGCAAGGCTTAGGAAACGGGATGGGCGAGGCTCTGCCGAGCACATCCCGTTTCCGAGCCGCGCCAGATATTTTTCCCATTCACGGCACTAACCTACTATTCAATTTATCCCATCAACACCTACAAATGACTCTAAAATGCAAAAGAATAACCCCAGTCAACGCACATAGTGATCACGCAGTGATTAGGTCGTATTGACAGGATATCAAAAATGTTTCACGGCACCGTGGTTCACGGCACATATGCACTGTGTTGACGGGATAAACAGTATACCATGTAATTCATAGTAACCAAGACACTAAATTATATTGTATTTCTTGGCATACGTAGAAACATAATTACAAGTCTATGTCCCATTTGATCTGAGAGCATTGATCATTGATGTACTGAAACCTTACGACTCACTAAAGTAAACTGATATTGGCCAGTGGATACGTTGGTATTACTAGTGTCTACCCAAGTACATGATTTATGTAATTAAGACATTGTTTGTCTGTCCTGAAAGTAATAGCAGACCTATAAATGAGATGCATCATCGAGACAAAAAACAATATAATATAGAGACACTTAAGCGACTGCTGATTTAATATATGCCAAGTTTCTTATGAAATTCGTCACTAATAAATACCATGTATTACATTCCACCCAGTGATTTACCCTGATTCTGGAGGGATTTATTGCCTTGAAGGAAATATTTTCTCCTAGACGTTTGCGAGACGTAATTGACGTTGCGTTTTGACTCATTTCCAGCGACAAACGATTCATACTCTAAAGTCAAAATTGTCAATTATTTATTTTCAATTTTGCCAACGTTGTATGCTTGTCTAAGAGCAAATGTCACATCTTTCGAAGAGCATGTAATATACAATATATTCCACTACCATTTTGAAATACTGGATTTATTTCCTTTGACATCTGCAGAATCGACAAAGAAACTTGTGCTCCGAACTCGTTTCTTTATCGGATTTACATATGTCCCGGAAAACATATCCGTTATTTCAAAATGGTAGTGGAATAAATTCTATATCAAATCATCACAAATCCAACGTCATACATTGAAGGTGTACTGATTATATAATGTGTATTCTACAGCGGTTAAATTTGCATATGTATTGCAATAATTCATAATTCCAGCACAAAAATATTTACACAATTCCCTAACATTTGATTGGCCCGTAGCAAGTCTCTGTCCAAAATTGATATCCCAGTAAACTCCCACGCCGAACTACTTTCCGCAACCGTGAGGCGCAGTTAAAATAATTCTTAAGAAAACGGAAAATAAACACATTTTCTTGATGAATTTATTTCAAATGCTGGAATTATAAGGAATGAATGGCCTTTTTGTGGAATTTATCGGGGATATAAACTTGTAAAAGTCGCAGGAATACTGGGCGAGGCCTTCCGGCCTTCGTCCAGTATTCCCGCGACTTTTCCAAGTTTATACCCCGATAAATTCCACAAAAATGCCATTCATTCCTATTATAAATAGTGTAATACTTTGTGTTATTACATTACGAAAGCCCATTTTATGCAAGAAAATAGTATATTCCCACATTCAATGTTCTGAAAATGACCATATATGAGACAAGCCAGTGTTATGTACCTAAATATATGTACGATGTCTCGTGTAGAATATTTCCTATATTTACACTATTTTCCATAAATACGTCACCAGTTGACAAAATTGTGGACTTCCGCATTCCACAAATTGTGTCAAACCTTAGACGTCATTTATATGAAACATCATAAGTTCTGTAAATAATTTTCATGAGAAATCGCACGCTTTCTTAGTATAAGTTCGATCACGGTTCGTCCGCATGTACGAGGAGATAATGCGCGAGCTTTTTCGCTGGTACATGCGGAGATACGTGATCTACCTTATTTATCACATCCTCATGCACATACCATGCACACGAGCTGTGTTAATACAGAAACAACACCCGGACATGTGTCGAAGATGTGATAATATACAAAACCACATCTCTCGTCTCATATGAAGTATGTGAATCTACAAACGAGTGTCATACAGTAGCCTATTTCACCAACATTGCAAAGTATACTTATCTAGCAAAGTATACTTTGAGGGAGAAATTTTCAATTTTATGATCAATTTATTATTTTTTATTATACTGAATTTATTACATTATCTCAGCCATTTTGGCTGTGATAATGTAATAAATTCAGTATAATAATTCTACCTACTTTTAATCATCAAATATATGCAGTCGTTAGTTCTATATGAAAAAAATGCATTTCGGGAAAAATAAATGATTACTCCCTCAAAGTATACTTTGCTAGAAAAGTATACTTTGCAATGTTGGTGAAATAGGCTACAGAACGATGCTAAATTAAACGTTAGAAATGTGTTTCGTCTCGGATGTCATAATGTTTCATTGCCAACTTTATATGATCACCGGTGGTCCGGTCTTTCTGTTCTCCCCGCGGATAAACATAGCTGTCCAGGAAGTGGCACGTCCCGGCGATAAAGGGCGGAAATCCCGGGGGTAGGCAGTCACTTGACCGCGGCGTCATCTTGAATCCGGGTTCTTGGCTCAGTAGCCTGGAAATAGTATTATAGATAATTGAGATACGCCATGCGATTTTTTAACCTCCGGAAATCTGTGTAAGTTCATTAAATACGTTTATAACGTTTACAATATTTTTCATAAATAAAGTCTGAAGTTGACAACATTTTCAGAGTACTTGTCAACTTATGAAGCCATTTACGGAACATATGGTAAATTTTATAAACGTATTTCATGAAATTACGCAGATGTCCGAAGGGACAAAATCGCATGGCGCGTCTCAATTATTAATTCATACGTACATGTAATTACATTAAATCGTGTACGTTGTCGTTATTATTACTGTTAATGCTGTTTTGAAACATACGTATCTCAATATGATAATCCAAGTTAAAACGTACGTACGCATATTCTGCTAACGGCATTATAATTAGCAGTAACGCAACATGCATGTTATATATAGGTGGGTTACAGTTGAACCAATATTCGAGCGTTTCCAAACGTATGCCACTTTTCTCAAGAGAACAACTACACATTTAAAGCGATCTGTATACGTGGTACATATTAGTAGTGCCGCTGATTAGAACGTATACCGAACACGAATATAAAACTCAGTAAAAACGAACGCTTTATATAACAATTTGCATATAAATTGGTGTCGTTTGTTTGTTTTATACGTGAAAACCATAGTCTTGTTTAAATAACCGGCCTCCAACCGCTCTAACGCATGCAGCATGTTCAATGCATCGTTTCGAAATCGCTTGAAAACGATGTCAAAAGGATGTATAAACAATAGGCAATCGCATGTTTATGGAACCAGAAACAAATCCGGACTGTAGCTTGTGTGTTACATTTGTACGCGAAAAATCAAGTGTTTCCAAATACAAAAGCGATCAAGTGTATGCACACGTGTTACCTATGGGTCGTGTCAAATGATTAGGTTGTATATACATTAAATGTGCGTGGTGTCAATGATTATAACGTATACTAGTACACGTAACCTGTGCATGTTGTCAATGATTATAATGTGTGTACGTTACCTGTGCATGGTGTCAATGATTATAATGTATACAAGTAACCTGTGCGTGGTGTCAATGATTATAACGTATATACGTAAAGTGTGCGTGGTGTCAATGATTATAACGTGAAACAATACACCTTACCTGTGTATGGTGTCAATGATTAACACCATTAAAACGTATACACGTAACATTTCCGTGCTGTCAATGTATATAACATATACATGTACATGTAACATGTGCGTGGTGTCAATGTGTATAACGCATACACGTAACCATGTACATGGTGTCAATGATTATAACGTATACACGTTACCTGTGCGTTGTGTCAATGGCTATAACCTTGTGGTGCCAATGACTATAACGTATACAAGTTACCTGTACGTGGTATCAATGACTATAACGTATACACGTTAAATGTGCGTGGCGTTAATGATTATAACGTATACACGTTGCATGTGCGTGGCGTCAATGATTATAACGTATACACGTGCGTGGCGTCAATGATTATAACGTATAGAAGTTACATGTACGTGATGTCAATGGCGTCAATGATTATACACGTTACATGTGCGTGGCGTCAATGATTATAACGTATCCACGTTACATGTGCGTGGCGTCAATGATTATAACGTATACAAGTTACCTGTACGTGGTGTCAATGATCATAACGTATACACGTTACATGTGCGTGGCGTCAATGATGATAACGTATACACGCTACATGTGCGTGGCGTCAATGATTATAACGTATACACGTTACATGTGCGTGGCGTCAATGAGTATAACGTATACAAGTTACCTGTACGTGGTGTCAATGATCATAACGTATACACGTTACATGTGCGTGGCATCAATGATTATAACGTATACACGTTACCTGTACGTGGCGTTAATGATTATAACGTATACACGTTACATGTGCGTGGCGTTAATGATTATAACGTATACACGTTACACGTGCGTGGCGTTAAGGATTATAACGTATACACGTTACATGTGCATTATCGTATGCTCGCTACATGTGCGTGGTGTTAATGATTATAGCGTGTACACGTTACCTGGCCGTGGTTGGACTGACGTTTATCCTATCTGCCTGGCTGCCCGACTCGAACCTGCTGGCCAGTGTGACGTTGTTGCCGAACAGACAATAGCGGGGCATCGTGACCCCGACCACGCCGGCCAGTACGGAACCGGTGTGTATCCCTATCCGCATCTACAAAGGTAAGCGTTAAAGTGGCTGTGCCTCAGATGTTGTCTCAGTAGCCTATTTCACCAAAAGTGCAAAGTATAATTATCATGCTAAGTACACACTGAGTGAGAATTTTTCAATTTAACTATAAATGTTTTATTAACTATTAAATTTTATTATACTCAATTTATGTCATTATCACAGCTATTTTGGCTGTGATAATGTAATACATATAAATAAATATTTTTTTCCTCAAAGTATACTTAGCTAGATATTAGCAATTTTGGTGAAATCGGCTACTGATATCCGAATATGTGGCTTTCTCGCTTCATGTACCGTACATGTCATTTATCAATCAATCACACCATTTTATTTGATCAAATTCCCAAGCACATGCGTTATATTCAAGTACATGTTGTCACGAACTGTGACAACATGTTAGATTTCAAGGAATTAAATGCGAGGCAGCGTCCGTGACCGCAACATTTAGTTCCTTAAAATGCCAATATGTGAACTATAACGTATTTATAATTAGCCATGTTTATAATGCAGTCTACGATCTGAGTATTGATTTACCATTTCCTGTCGAACAGGTAGTCAATACATCTGGTAATATGTAAGTTATTGGGGTTAAATCTTGCAAGACCATGCATACACGTATGTGATATAAGTTCAAACGCCATACTGGTCAGCGATTGGCTTAGACCGTAGGGCGAATTATAAACTATGACGATGGTTTACCCCCAATGGCATCTACACTACTATAAATGCACCATTATATATGTGGCTGTGAGTGGAGGAAAGGGGATTATGGGTTTTGCGACCAGTGAATATCCAGATCAGCCTGTGCATCCGCACAGTCTGATCAGGATATCCACTTTTCGCCATTCCATCAATGAAACACCCGTCATTATTCTAACGCTCAATACAGATCAGTGTCTGGCTACAGGTCTTTGTTATTTGATTAGGAGCTACACTGGTCACAAATCCCATTAGCCCCATTTTTCCAGTCACAGCCGTATATATGCACCTGTATAGAGCGGCCCTCGTGCGTCTGTTGGCGCCCAGCGTACTCGATCATCCGCAGGGCCATCCAGGCGACCTGCAGGGCGTGGTGGGGCAACCGCCGGTGGAGCCCGCCCGCAACACAGTAGGCGTCGCCGATAGTCTCAACCTGGGGAGAAAGGAAGTCTCAATCTGGGGGCAAACACGATTGCCAATCTGGGGCAAACACGAGTGTCAATCTGGGGCAAACACTAGTGTCAATCCGGGGCGAAGATCAAAGCCTCATTCTGGGGCAAGAACGAAAGTCTAAAACGAAAGTCAATCGGGGCCAAAAACCGAGATTCAATCCAGGGCAAAACAACGAGTCTCAATCGGGTGGCAAAAACGAGTCTCAATCGGGGGGGGGGAGGCAAAAACGAATTTCAATCGTGGGCAAAAACGAGTTTCAATCGGGGGCAAAAGCGAATCCAAACCTGGGTCATAAAGTCGCAACGTGCAGTAAAATGAAAGTCTCAACCTGGGGCAAAAACGTGTCTCAACGTGGGGCAAAAACTAAGGTCTCAATCTGATAGTTAGTAGCTACAAATGCACGACATGAGTAATTGCTAAAACCATACAATCGTTCAACAGATGATCATCGCTAGTTCAAACACCCAGCAAACCAGCATGTGGCTGTGGCTGGGAAAATGTGGCTTATGGGTTTTGCAACCAGTGTAGCTCCAGATTAGCCTGTGCATCCGCACAGTCTCATCAGGATCTGCGCTGTTACCAATTATATCAATGAACCACCCATCATGCTTCTAATAAGTAATGGAGATCCTTATCAGGCTACGGTAGGCGTGTGCTATTTTATCAGGAAATATACTGGTCAGAAATAAGCCTCATAAGCCTCATTTATCCAATCACAGCCACATATGTGTTTTTGGTGTTTTACAGTATATTATCTTTAATGATAATGCATGCTCATGACTACAAAGTGAATAAACCTGAATTGGAGTGTATATGTATAGCTTGGCCAAACACAATTACTTTGGTTCTCAGATATCGCCGCGTCAGAAAACCTTGCGCGTCAGGGCATTTTTTCGTCATGGAAAAACAAAAACATATTGTAAATTCGCCACATAATCAATCAACAACACTACACTGCAATGATGTATTAAATCCAATCATGTCTGACGAACATCTGATGATTTTTCATCACGCCAAATGAGTTTATAGCTTCAGTAAGCATATATGTGAACCACGTGTTTAATTGACATTCAAAAGCCATATGGCCACTTAAACAATCAGAGACGAAGAGGTCATAACAAAAAAAGTATATTTAAAATATCCGCCCTCTGAAAAACAAAGTACTTTGTATGGTCTTAATTACATATCGATGGTCTAGTAACATAAGGTCGTAAGTGCTATGCTAAAGCATAGCACTTACGACCTTATGTTACTAGTCCATCGATATGCAACACACTTGGGACACTCATTTGTGTTCGGTTTAGAGAGGTTACACTGTAGCACGAATACAAGACTTGTGTGCTGGTCAATTACATTGAATCTGACTATATTACTTGTACTGCAGTACAGTACATATGTGGCGCCTTTTTCCGTTTTACACAATGCCATTGGGAATGCTGGGCGGACATTTGACACCATAATGCGATTAAAAGAGGAATTGAACGTGTTTTCTTACAAATCAGACGCATATCAAACTAGACAGGACATATTTTTTGCTTGCATTCCTCGTATCAGATTTCTTCACGAAGTTCTATGTAAGATCGTTAAAACGCGTGTTTACTGCATATAAAAATGGCATACAACGACGTAAAAGGCGACACCATGCATTCCATTCATCAGCAACATGTCATACATGTGGCAATGTGTATATGTATATGTTCACTGTTCGAACATTTAGTCATGTACTAAACATTTCTCATTGTTTTTCGGGAACATGTATATCGTATGTGACTGGTCACAAGTTTTTATTGAATATTACTCCACCGCCTGAGCTAATCTTGCCAATATTTGAAGTTATTTATATTTCAAAATACTTCAATAGTGTGCCTGAAATCAAGCAGCTTGATTGACTGAGTCTGAGCTGTGATACAGCTCAGGCTCAGCAAATCAAACTGCTGGATTGCGAGTTGAAATTACCAATGCATGTTCAGAAACGTTGACATATTGACAAGATTAACTCAGGCAGTTAACCCATTTAATGCTGAAGATATGTCATTGTGTTTGTGAACAATTCTAAATAATTTATGTACATGTGCTTAGAATTATATGTCGAGACGGTTCAAATGAGTGGTCACAACATATACTTTCATTGATAAATAAGAAATTTTAAAATAAAAATGAAATATTTAAACGGTTCATACCCGTAATGGTGTATTCCAATGTAATGGGTTAGCTATAAAGGGCAGCACACTGACACGGCGGTTTATCCGGAGGGACGTTGGCAACACGAGCGAATAGATAACCAGTACTTTTGAATTATTAATTAATTTACAATCATCTGGAATTGTGAAAACAAATGGGTTCTTATTCTCTATTTCACGAAACTTGCCCAAATATTTTGTTCGATAATTCATGTAATAAACTTTAGTAAATTAGAATGAGACTTCTTTTTGTTTTGTGAATTTTTGGCACATACATGTACATGTATTGTTAATTTTCTAATTTCAGAATTAGTGGACAGATTTTAAAAATTTAACTTTTCATTTTATTATATTATTTCAACGCTACCTAGCCAGGTTTCGGAGTCATTTTGTTCTCCTTTTTTTACTCTCCCTGCAGCTCCTCCAACTCCTTCCCCCTCCCCCCTCCATGTAAAATTAGACAAATATTGTTTTCGTAATAAAAGTAATATTTTATCGAAAGTCACGAAATAAAAAGGCGTATTCTTAGATTTTGATAAAATTTAATATATTATTGAAATCAAAATTGTTTTGCTTTGTGCATAGCCGTAAAAATGGACAGGTTTCGTGAAACAGACAGTAGTACTCTTGAATAATTAATTAACGTAGAATCATCTGAAATCAGTTACAAGGAAACGCAGTATGACCGAAGTCATGAGATATAACGAGTTGTAACGATGTCATAACAGTTTTTCATTTCCAATTCAGATATTTTCCGCAAACAGTATTCCACAAGGGTTGCAACACTTTCGTGCACGAAAGTGTTGCAACCTTCGTGGAATACTGTTTGCGGAAACTATCTGAATTGGAAATGAAAAACTGTGCACGAAAGTGTTGCAACCTTTGTGGAACACTGTTTGCGGAAAATATCTGAATTGGAAATGAAAAACTGTTATGACATCGTTACACTTCGTCATATCTAATGACTTCGGTTATACTGCGTTTCTTTGTTACTAAATCACAGTTTAATTGCAGAAGCCGTAAACAAAAGTTCCATGCATGTAGTTGTATAACAACTAGTGGCATTTATTACACGTTTATCCGGTTAACACAGCGACTACATGTATGTGCCGTGAAACACGGTGCCGTGAAACATTTTTGATATCCTGTCAATACGACCTAATCACCGAGTATGAATATGTGCGGTTGTCATAATAGTCGATTCTCCGAATTTTAGGATACAGCTGGGGTTATATTTTGCATTTTAAATCTATTTGTAGGTGTTGACGGGATAAGTAGAATAGTAGGTTAGTGCCGTGAATAGGAAAAATATCTCGCGCGGAAAGAAAAAGTGATGGGCTCGACAACGAAAAAAAACCATTTTTTCGCAATAAAATAAATATTTGACCAAATTTCACGAAATGAAAAGAAGGCTCATTCTTACATGTTTCTTTAATTTAATATTATAGAAAAAAAGATTGTATTTGCATTGTTTATATAGCCGTAACATCTGGGCAGATTTCGTGAAACAGACAGTAGTAACTTATAGTGGGGTCAGCGTGTAAGTGCACACACGAACGAACACGACAGGTTGGTTCGCTACCCACCCAAAGTGTATGTTGTTACCACTCAGTTGAACCATCTCGCCGAGACGGTTCAACTGAGTGGTAACAACATACACTTTTGATGCGAAATGATAAAAAATGCATAAAAATATTTACATTTTTGTTTATACATGAATTACAGTGGGGTCAGCGTGTAAGTGCACACACGAACGAAGACGACAGGTTGGTTCCAACATGTCGTGTTCGTTCGTGTGTGCACTTACACGCTGAACCCACTGTAAACTATACAACACAATGGTCTAGGTTTACCACCACCAAATATTTTTCCTATATAAACTAACCAATGACCACACATTTTGTTATTCTCTGCTACTTTCATTTTTCGTATGGATGTCGTCGGACCTATTTTTCCATAACCTGCAGCCATTCTGCTCTGGATATTCACTAATTAAAACATAGGTTTAATTAGTGTTAATAAAGATATATTCAATCTCCTGTGACCATCCTGATGGATGTAAAAAGTCAGCTACTGGAATTGAAACCGTCTCATATGACAAACATGATGCGACTTACAAAATAATCCCAAATCATATGATTGAAACTGATGCAAATGATACATTAACATGCCTATGAAGTAGATTAGTGCATCAATTGACTGGTTTCTACAAGCAAAGAGTGTCTATGGCATAACAAATATGGCTTATATTTGTTAACGTACTACTTTTGATTTAGTGTGGTTAAACCTATAAATAGATATAATGAGATCCATCAGAATGAGACGCAGGCGACCGAAGTAACTATTGAATCACCGACAACACATACCATTACCATAACTAGTGTACACAAAGTTAACCCTTTCACCCCTAAGTAACTGAATGGATTTTTAACATTCCGACCAATCCAATCGTCACAAAATTGTTTTCAGACTAGTCCATGTATAAACAGGGGGTGTTTTTGTTCTCAAAAATATGAGAATTACTTGCAAAACGTGCAGATCCTGATGAGACGGCTCGTCACGAGCCGGCTCATCTGGATCTACACCGTTTGCCAATATCACTATACAATTGCGGTATGCAGTGTTGAAATGGTTGAACGAGGACAAATGAAATAAATGGTTGTTGAACAAAAATGCTTTATTTCAACCCTGATGCACGACCGAAGTCAAACTTTTGTCGGCTGCTGTTATTTTTGTTCTTAACATTTTCACGATTTGCTCAGAAAGTATAACAAATAAAATAAACATACAACACGCAGACGACACGCTGCTGTTATTGTTTTTTCTTATTATTGTCACGTTTTACTCAGAAAGTATACGTTTAAGAAATAAAACAAACATACAACACGCAGACGACAAGCTGCAGTTATTTTTCTTCTTAATATTTCACGTTTTACTCAGAACATATATGTATAAGAAATAAAACAAACGTAAAACACGCAGACGATAAGGTGCAGTTTTTCTTTTTTAATTTATATTTTCATATTTTTACTCAGAAAATATATGTTTAAGAAATAAAACAGACATAAAACACATCAGTGTTGATTTCCCTCGGGAAACAAAGACTGTCGTCTGCTCTGCTATTACACCGTGGAAGCTAATGTGTGACTTTGACTGGGGAAATGGGGTTTATGGGATTTGTGACGAGTGTAGCTCCTGATAAAATAACACACTAATGTAGCATGATATTGATAGGCATTGCTTGTTAGCAGCATGCCACTCATGTGTTTCATTGATGGAACGGCATTTCCCCAGTCACAGCCACGAATGAGCTATCACCGTGTAATAGCAGTGCAGACGACAGTCTTGTTTTCCCGCCTTTTATGCGGCGGGAAATCAACACTGTCGTCTGATATGTTTTATGAAATACCTTATAGACATCGAAATAATCACAGCAATCGTCGAAGTTAGTGTAGAGCGTCTGGAGCATGCTGATCACGGTCATCGGGGAGCACGAAGAACAGATGGATGTGAAGCCGACTATGTCCGAGAACAATACCGTCACGTCGTTTACGCACTCGGGCTCGATTGTTTCGTCTGTAATTAAATAATTACATTAACAAAATTAATATGTGAACTATAACTAACTTATTGTTTGCCACGCCCAATCGCTTGCTCATGTTACGTTTGAACAGAGCGCCACACCATACACGCTTGCAAATCCCGATACTATTACGTGATTGGCGGTTTTTCAACGATTCGATCATGTACACCCGGTGACATGATACAAATCGCAGAAAATTACGTCAGCAAGGCGGGACATCTGTTTATAAATATAGCTTTGCCAACACTGCGATATATAATGGTTAATTTAAAGGTACATGTCCACTCAGTAGGCACAAACTCAGTAGCCACGCGCGGTGGTATCAGATATTTTCATATGCAAACGAGGCATGATATTATTTTTATTATTTATACTAATTAAATGCGTCATCTTAAATAATAATATTTTCGTAATATCATTGCACATCAAAAAATAAATACAGAGAATAAATAGTAACGTGTGTTAACATTTTAAGAAAACATGGTTATCGCCCCTGATATCAGTGTGTACATTTACGTCTGATATAAAATGTATAATAATGCCAATTAATACGTGGGGTAATGGTGAATGAATATTTATTTTGCCAGAAAATGTCTCAGATAATGTCTTTGATATAAATAACAGGTTGTGCCTACTGAGTGGGCATGTACCTTTAATATATATTGACGATTATGCGATTAATTGAGACGAAATATTGTGCTATCATTGGTCGAGAAACTAGGACAAACAATAATACCAGATTTAATGATGAACTGTTCGACAGGAAATGGAAAATCAATACTCGGATGGGACATTGCATTGTACACTTGGCTGAACTATAAGTCAGTTATTGTTCACATATTTGATTGTTCAGGAACTAAATACTGCGGTCGCTAGCTCTACCTCGCATTTAATTCCTTAAACATCCAATATATGAACAATAACTTATACTTATTGCATAACATGAGCTTTCTAAGTGTAATAGCAGTGTATTAACAGTAAACGAGTGCATATGTAATAAATACATTTAAGAAACCGCTACAGAAGATATGTATATGTTATTTGAGTTGTATGTTGATATATGCACGAGTTGGTAGCATGCGATTTTGCGAGACTTTAAGAGACAGTATAAATGAAATAACTGTTTTATTAAATACGTCACTCACAATTTGTATGCGCCTCAAAAATATTCAAAATATAAGTAAAACAAATTAGTGGTGATTTAGAAGGAACTATTTTACGAGGTGAAACGTAGTTCCGGCATTGACCAATATGAACACACGAGTCGTCAATATGGAAACGATATTGACGGTTTGCGTTCCATTGTGTTTCAATGGGAAACGAAAGTACGTTTATACTATGTTTGGTTATCAAAACTGTTTCAGTGTGTGATATTCTGGTATACGATACATTGAATATAACACAATTAAGTGTTGATTTACAGTGGGGTCACGCGTGTAAGAGCACACACGAACGAACACAACAGGCTGCAACCAACATGTCGTGTTCGTTCGTGTGTGCACTTACACGCTGACCCCACTGTAATATGATATGATACTCGTTGACTGATTGCATACGAAATGCATTTCTTATGAAGTAAGTAAACTCGTGTATTTCTCAGTCACACATACAGTGGGGTCAGCGTGAAAGTGCACACACGAACGAACACGACAGGTTGGTTCGCTACCCACCCAAAGTGTATGTTGTTACCACTCAGTTGAACCGTCTCGCCGAGACGGTTCAACTGAGTGGTAACAACATACTTTTGATGCGAAATGAAAAAAAATGCAGAAAAATATTTACATTTTTGTTTATACATGAATTACAGTGGGGTCAGCGTGTAAGTACACACACGAACGAACACGACAGGTTGGAACCAACCTGTCGTATTCGTTCGTGTGTGCACTTACACGCTGACCCCACTGTACACCAAACACCGTGCGGTGGAGGGGTTGGGGGTAATCGTACGGAGTCCCGAGGATCACGAGGGCCTTATTGTATATGTGTACCGTACAGTGGAACCTCTCTAAACCGGACACCCTGGGGTGTCCCCAGTGTGTCCGGTTTAGAGAGGTTCCACTTTAATTAAGCACTCAATGAACAAGTGTTGTCATTTTCAAAAATAACCAGGCACGACAATGAAATTAATTACAGTGAAATCCATCTAAATGAAACACAATGGGGTTCCCAGGGTGTCCGGTTTAGAGAGGTTCCACTGTATATTTGAACCCCATTTTACATACAAATATATCTGGGATTGGTGACAAAAATATTTATCATACTGAAAAATATCTAGCGTTCTATTTTCGGTATTTTTATTATAAACATGAGTGACTACTGTATTTAAATTAAAGTTACATGCCCACTCGACATAAGAAAATATCCACTATTATAGTCTTTTTCACGAAAGCTGCCCAAATTTTACGGCTATATAGACAATTCCAAAACAATATTATTTTCGATAATATTAAATTAGAGGAAAATTTAAGAATGAGCCTTCTTTTTATTTCGTGAAATTTGGTCAAATATTGATTTTATTACGAAAAATTGATTTCTCTATCGGAATGTAACATGGGGAAAAAGAGGTAAGGAAGTGTGGGAGGAGTCAAAAAACGAAACAATTTGGAAATTGACTCCTAAACCTGACTAGATAGCTTGGATATGATCTAACTAAGAAAACAAAAGTTAAATTTTAAAAATCTGTCCAGTATTTCTAAAATTCAAAAAAAATTCCCCATGTTAAATCCCCATAGACATCTTCACTCCGTGAAGATGTCTATGGGGATTTAACATGGGAAATTGTTTTTTCGCAATAAAATCAATATTTTACCAAATGTTTCGAAATAAAAAGAAGGCTCATTCTTAAATTTTCCTTTAATTTAATATTATCCAAAAAAATATTGCTTTTGAATTGTTTATATGGCCGTAACATTTGGGCAGCTTTCGTCATGTTCGTGAAACAGACAGTAACTGTGCAGATCCTGATGAGACGGCTCGTTACGAGCCGGCTCATCTGGATCTGCACTGTTTGCAAACATTGTGAAATGGTTAAAGGTACATGCCCACTCAGCAGGCACAAAATGTTCTTTATATAAGAGACATAATCTGGAATTTTTTCTGGCAAAATAAACATTCATTCACCATTACCCCACCTATTGATTGGCATTATTATACATTTTGTATCAGACACAAATTTTCACACTGATATCTGGGGCGATAACCGTGTTTCCTTAAAATGTTAACGGAAATTACTATTCTTTGTATTTATTTTGTTGATGTGCAATGGTCATACTGGTGGAATAGTGACACAAATATACATTTATTTAATTCCTATAAATAACAGTTTGTGCCTACTGAGTGGGCATGTACTTTAAATTATGTACCCTAGCGGCTATAATGAAAACCTCTGTGTATAATGAAACAGTGGTATAGTAAGATCATAGTATGATCATTTCACAGCAAAAAAATATAGACATTTCGCATGTTCCTTCTTGAACCACATATAGAGAATAGTAGGTTAATGCCGTGAATGGGAAAAAATATCCGGCAAGGCTCAAGAATTTCTTTATTTCTCATCAGAAGTATATGTTGTGACCACTCATTTGAACCGTCTCGCCGAGACGGTTCAAATGAGTGGTCACAACATATACTTTGGTTCAGAAATAATGAAAATAGATAGAGAATAGTAGGTTAGTGCCGTGAATGGGAAAACATATCTGGCAAGGCTCAGGAAACGGGATGGGCGAGGCTCTACCGAGCACATCCCGTTTCCGTGTCGCGCCAGATATGTTTTCCCATTCACGGCACTAACCTACTATTCTATTTATCCCATCAACACTACAAATGGCTGTAAAATGCAAAGAAATAACCACAGCAACCGCACATATTCATACGCAGTGAGTAGGTCGTATTGACAGGATATCAAAAATATTTCACGGCACCGTGTTTCACGGCACATACGCACTGTGTTGACTGGATAAATTGTATATCTGAGTCATCATGTAAGACACGGTCACTTCAAGTGTAAACAGTTGGCGAGATAAAAAATATGAACAGTTCACCGTAAATAATTAATAGTGTTTTTTTAAGAATACAAAAACAAAATATCTTTGATTACTCCAACATCGAATGGAGGCTAACAGTGGTCGATGTGAAAAAACAAGCAAGTTCTTTAGTACAACTTGTACTGTGACCATTATGGTGATATATACCTACTTTCTATAATTTGTGGGCAGTATCCAGTTTTACCAGCTTTCTCGTTGTTTCTCTCGATGTATATGATTCTAAAGTGCTGTCAAACCATGTTTTGCTGAGAAATAAGGCCAAATATAAAACATCAGCAGATGACAATATTCGTTCCCAGCATTCTAAAGAGTACGATATGACTACATGTATCACGTTATCACGTTAAGTAGATGACACAAATATGCCACCATAGACCGTATCCGAAACTTACTTCGCCAGAGTTTCTGCGCAACGGATGCCGGAAATACCATTCGGAGCAGTTCTACGTTCTTCCGCTTCTCCTCCTCCACCTCTGCGCATGCGTGCAGTATGCTCCTCTTCACGGACTCCATACGTATCTTCAGGCCGTCCTACAAATAGCAGAATATGTCACATTCATTCTATCATTCTAACGAATATCATTCTAACACGTAGAATGCCGATGATATTTATAGTTTTCGTGTTTCCGCCCGGTCATCGTTCGACCATTTGTCTGTCCGTCCATCCGCAACAGATGTGTTAAATAAATGAGTTACTTAAGGCGGTATATTCAGGGTTTGAATCAATCGGCATGATGACCTTCAATACCGGGACATATAAGTCCAAAACTGACCGAATGCTTTTAAAAGTGGTATACTTGTGTTATGTGTTTGTGAAATTGCCAAAGATTTATAAGTTTTTACCGAAATGGGACACTGCTTAGGTCCAAGAATGTCCTGTAATTCCACGCAGTGTCCCGGTGCGCGGGAGGCCGGATAACGAGAGGGGGTACCTGAGTAAAGTCTGGCACCAGTGATTCATAGCAAAACGGGTACCAGACCCACCCCTAGAGGCACTTGCCACACAAAGTTGTGTCGTATGATCGATAAAAACGCATGTCGGTCTCGTCCACACCCCGGCAGCATCTTAGCAATATAGGTTTTAGTATCCATTTCGCTCATCAACAACATGGTTTGACAGCACTTTAGAATCATTTCCAATGGAAATGATTCTAAAGTTCTGTCAAGCCATGTTGTTATTGTGAAGGCAGACAAAATATGAAACAACAGCATAAGATGTTTCCCGCATTCTAAGGGTGAATGATGTGTTCCGTCCAGTCTATCGATGTTACACGTTGACATTCCTGCACTTTATACGTGACCTCGTCTCGCTGATTGCCACACCAGACCAGCCTTTGATGTAGCCGTCCTATTATATGGAATCTGCATGTAGAATCTAGTGTGGGACATTTGTCATACTAATCGCCAAATTATATGGGACTGGTAACCAAGGCAACGAACAAAGCTTTGCATGATGAGTCATGCACAGTTATATTGCCATATAGTTCGGAGTATATAACTCTAATTACATTTCATTACACTGAATTACATAAGCGTTATGACGGAGTAGTCTTTCCAAATGTGCGTTTGGTACAAACATTAAATAATAAATTACATCAGTTTTAGGTATACAAACAGTGTAAAGAGGATTGGAACGATAGATTGCTATCTATGCCATGTACAATAGATTGAATGTAAGAAATTGCATTGGAATTGAATTATTAATTACCTCCATATTTGACTACTATTTACAGCAAATTTTGAATTTAATTTCCTTGAAATTTAATCCCGGCGAAATCCGGATGACACGTACTACAAAACTATTATAGCTTTAATGCGTATGTAAGAAAAAAACTCGGATGTTGCCATAATGTGTAAATGTCAAGTAGTTCTCCCCAGATGTAATGGTGACACAGATTGGACCAGCAATTTGGGCCAGATGATGACAGATTGCCGAGAACTGGGTTAATGGAATCGACACTGACATTTGAGCTGACCCGCTCTGCTAAACGACCAGTGGACACACACGTTTATTATTCATTAATCGTTAAAGGAACACCCCTACAGCGCCGTACACCGGAAATTTTATGTATAGAACCATCGACTGTTGCGTTTACTGTGGGGTAGCGACATATTTGATCTGTTTTACTATCTCAACATTCCATACCGCTATAGCTGCGTTTGCAAACAGTGTAGATCCTGATGTGACGGCTCATAATGAGCCGTCTCATTAGGATCTACACTTTTTGAAAGAAATTTTCATATTTTTTAGAAAAGAAATAAACTGGTCAGAAAATAATTTTCTGACGATTGCATTGGTCAGAAAATTAAAATGTCACAGTTCATTCCAGGATTGAACGCTTAAAGTGCGTGGAGTCCGAAGAACACGGATTAACAAGGGCAATATAACCATAGTCTCGTGACCATGTCTTGCGAGTTTATTGTGCACGTGGCATCTTGTTCATTTCACCAAACATCCCTGTACATATTGTTAGCTTAGATTAGAGTAAACGATATGTGCCACCCCTGATTTTCCAGTGTGTTATGCAATACAATTAATATAGGAATGAATGGCCTTTTTGTGGAATTTATCGGGGTATAAACTTGGAAAAGTCGCGGGAATACTGGACGAAGGCCGGAAGGCCTCGTCCAGTATTCCCGCGACTTTTCTAAGTTTAGATCCCCGATAAATTCCACAAAAAGGCTATTCATTCCTTATAATTCCAGCATTTGAAATAAATTCATCAAGAAAATGTGTTTATTTTGACAGACGGCAGCCATTAGTTTACATTGACAGCACTGACAGCGCACATGTAGAAAATAGTTTGGAATGGGAGTTTACTGGGATATAAATTTTGGACAGAGACTTGCTACGGACCAATCACATGTTAGGGAATTATGTAAATAGTTTTGTGCTGGAATTATTAGTTGATGAATGACACATATATCACGTGACGTATATTTATTTCGCCCTAGTTAATGCACACAACTTTACGGAATAGCATTTTGTTCACGAAATAAAGTACAACGTAATTTAAATAATATTATAATATTTCCGCAATAATAGAATTAATATGTTCAACAATTCTACTAAAATCAGGAACCCAGTGGGTTCCTGGGGCCCGTTTCACTAAACTTCTTACGACTAAAATGTTCGTAAGCGCAAATTTAGAATCGTCTGCAAATTTCAATTGATGGATTTACATTTATTGAGCATAGGCTGCATATGCAGCCTATGCTCAATAAATGTAAATCCAACAATTATTTACAAGAAAACATTGTTAATGTGAAATTTACAGACTATCATAATTTTGCACTTACGAACATTTTAGTCGTAGGAAGTTTAATGAAACGGCCCCCTGGTTTTTGCAAGTCTCTGAATACTATTACAGTTTAATGATTAGATGTTGAGTGACGTAATCAGTTATGTTGAGTAATCATGTATGTCCATGCGATACAACAGGTCTGAAATTTACAAATGCACATGACACTGAAAGTAACATGATTATGCATTGAGTTATCACTAATTACGTAAGTCGTATTGATGAACAATTTGATTGGGCGAAAATAACCTACTGTCTGTTTCACGAAAGCTGCCCACATTTTACGGCTATATAGACAATTGAAAAACAATATTATTTTCGATAATATTAAATTAAAGGAAAATTTAAGAATGAGCCTTCTTTTTATTTCGTGAAAATCGGTCAAATATTGATTTTATTGCGAAAACAAAATTTCCCCATGTTAAATCTAGAAATACTTGACCGAGTTTTAAAATTTAACTCTTGTTTTCTTAGTTAGATCATTTCCAAGCTATCTAGTCAGGTTTCGGAGTCAATTTCCAAAATGTTTCGTTTTTTGACTCCTCCCACACTTCTTTACCTCTTTTTCCCCCATGTTAAATTCCCATAGACAAATCAATTTTTCGTAATAAAATCAATATTTGACCGAATTTCACGAAATAAAAAGAAGGCTCATTCTTAAATTGTCCTTTAATTTAATATTATCGCAAATAATATTGTTTTTGAATTGTCTATATAGCCGTAAAATTTGGGCAGCTTTCGTGAAACAGACTATAGTTCCTAGTATACTCGTATGTACATTCATTACAATATTCCAACAAATCAAATTTAATTGATACTACATGTATACGCTCGCAATACCAGTTTTCAATTGCACCTGCTGTCATCTTGGTTGCATTGCATTTCTTTTTTGTTTCTTAATAGTATTTTACCAAGGAACAAGTATGCTATTAGTCTAAATGTTGTCATTTGGCGGGGCACATAAATACAAGGCCAATACAATGCTGGCGTTTTGCGGACATTGCGTCTCTTTGCCACGTAGAGACAAAATAAATTCCGTTCTTTCATAATTCCTTATCGACGTCGCGTAGAAATGAAAGTGCTTTTACGCCGCGTCGAGACGAACATTAAGGGTCTTGATTTCTCATTAAGGGTCTTAATTTCTTGACGCCGCGTAGAAACGACGGAACGACATTTAAGGTTAATGTTAGCAGACAAGAATAGTGGAAATGCTTCTAACGAGACACCATAGATTGTAGCAGAAACAGCGCCCGTGGAAAGCAATTACATTAACAATAGTGCACACAACGCCCTAGCATATATAAATAGATGTTAAAGGATAAGGGTCTTAGATATGCGTAAAAGGTGATAAAATGGAATAGGAAAAAATAGTTTAATTGTTGATTCGTATCGTGTTTCCGAACCTAACTGTACATATTAGCATCCTGAAGAATATTGGGGATTGGTACAAAAGACAAGTTATGATACTGAAAAATAACTAGCGTTTGGAACGCTAGTTATTTTTCAGTGTCATAAACATGTTTTGCCATCAATGGTTACAACAAAAAAAAAGAAAGACATTTCTCAATGCTTCCATAATGGTACTTGTATATGTATAGCGAACATACCAAATTACATACATGTATTATCTCTGATAGCATATATTATGTACTTGAATATAAAGCATGCTTTTGGGAATATGATCAAATAAAATGGTGCGATTAGTTTGTATATGCCGTTTACTGTGCAAGAAGCCAAACCCCACATATTAGATATCAGAGACATCATTTGAGACACTGTCACTGTAACAAACCGGTGTGACTGTACGAAGACTGAAACAGGTTTGGCAACTTTGATGTTATCAGACTTCATGATAATAGATTATTGTAGAATTTTCATTAGTCTAAGTAATACGCGATGTATCCAGAGTTCATGAATGTATCTTATTCAGTATGACCCTATAGTTATAGTCAAAGTGCATGATCACGTGGTAACAACAACAGCAATGGCTGAAAGTGTTGAAAGCGCGCCTACTATAAAGTAAGTATTATTTCATAGTTTCCTTAATAGGCAACGGATTTTGATGCTATGTGGCGCAGCAAACGCATCTCCATGAGCTGTATTTGGTGGTCCCGGGAGTTCGGCACATACATGTACTTATGTCGGTTTTTCGAAGAATCGATTTCCGTGTCAGTAATATCTGAGAAGAATCAATAAATACCTGCATATGCGTGGCATGTATTGTTTAGGTAAATATTGCCATTACAGCGCTGAATTATTTTTTTCGTCAGCTGTTTATTTTATTTTCCATTTTTTTATTTAATAGAACATGATTTTGCAGCACTTCCGAATCATCTCCACTGGAAACGATTCTGGAGTCCTGCTGGGCCATGTTTTTTGTGTTCTGTTGAGAAAGATGAAACAATAGCAGACGACAATGTTCGTCTCCCGCATTCAAAAGGTTGAAAAATATCATGAGCAACAATACATATATGCAAATGCTTATTATACACTGTTTGTTATACAGAGCAAACACCACGCCTGATATCAATTTAAAAAAACGTAAGAAATTCAGAGTAGACTACGACCAGACTACACGTCCGTGTATGCTGATCAATGTCTACAATGACTGTCTTTCATGATGCAGAATTAAGTTAATCATCGAATATCAAGAAATCATCATAATATGATCCAATACACTGACTGTAAATATGAAAACATAACCAGAATAGGCTCTGATCAGCCTGCACATCTGTGCAGTCTGATCATAGCACACACTACATGCAAATATGTAAAACAAATCGAACTACTACTGACTGTTAGACAATCAGAGTACATGTATATTCTGACCAGCATGTATGTATGTACGTACTGGTCGGAACCACACTGCTTATCGCTAACATTGATATTAACGGACAACTTATTTCTCGACTTACACAATGTATGTTTTACATGTTTGTCAGGATTAACGCTGGAGGTGATGTACAACTTTCTATATATTGGATAGTTGGTATCTTGGCAGGATTAACGCTGGAGGTGATGTACAACTTTCTATATATTGGATAGTTGGTATCTTTGCAGGATTAACGCTGGAGGTGATGTACAACTTTCTATATATTGGATAGTTGGTATATTGGCAGAATTAATGCTGGAGGTGATGTACAACTTCCTATATATTGGATAGTTGGTATATTGGCAGGATTAACGCTGGAGGTGATGTACAACTTTCTATATATTGGATAGTTGGTATATTGACAGGATTAACGCTGGAGGTGATGTACAACTTTCTATATATTGGATAGTTGGTATCTTTGCAGGATTAACGCTGGAGGTGATGTACAACTTTCTATACATTGGATAGTAGGTATCTTGGCAGGATTAACGCTGGAGGTGATGTACAACTTTCTATATATTGGATATTTGGTATATTGGCGGGATTAACGCTGGAGGTGATGTACAACTTTCTATATATTGGATAGTTGATATATTGGCAGGATTAACGCTGGAGGTGATGTACAACTTTCTATATATTTGATAGTTGGTATATTGGCAGGATTAACGCTGGAGGTGATGTACAACTTTCTATATATTTGATAGTTGGTATCTTGGCCGGATTAACGCTGGATGTGATGTACATCTTTCTATATATTGGATAGTTGGTATATTGGCAGTATTAACGCTGGAGGTGATGTACAACTTTCTATATATTGGATAGTTGGTATATTGGCAGTATTAACGCTGGAGGTGATGTACAACTTTCTATATATTGGATAGTTGGTATCTTGGCAGGATTAACGCTGGAGGTGATGTAAAACTTTCTATATATTGGATAGTTGGTATCTTGGCCGGATTAACGCTGGAGTTGATGTATAACTTTCTATATATTGGATAGTTGGTATATTGGCAGGATTAACGCTGGAGGTGACGTACAACTTTCTATATATTGGATAGTTGGTATCTTGACCGGATTAACGCTGGAGGTGATGCATAACTTTCTATATATTGGATAGTTGGTTTCTTGACAGGATTAACGCTGGAGGTGATGTACAACTTTCTATATATTGGTATTGGATCTTGAACGGTTAAGCTGGAGGTGATGTACAACTTTCATATATTTGATGTTGGTATATTGGCAGGATTACGCTGGAGGTGATTACAACTATATATTTAGTTGTATATTGGCAGGATTTAACGCTGGAGGTGATGTACAACTTTCTATATATTTGGATAGTTGGTATCTTGGCCGGATTAACGTGGAGGGTGTACAACTTTCTATATATTTGTAGTTGGTATATTGGCAGGATTAACGCTGGAGGTGATGTACAACTTTCTATATATTTGATAGTTGGTATATTGGCAGGATTAACGCTGGAGGTGATGTACAACTTTCTATATATTGGATAGTTGGTATCTTGGCAGGATTAACGCTGGAGGTGATGTACAACTTTCTATATATTGGATAGTTGGTATATTGGCAGGATTAACGCTGGAGGTGTTGGTTTTCATATTGGTAGTTGGTATCTTGGCCGGTTTACGCTGGAGTGATGTACAACTTTCTATATATTTGATAGTTGTCTTGGCCGGATTTACGCTGGACGTGATGTACAGCTTTCTATATATTGGATAGTTGGTATCTTGGCCGGATTTACGCTGGACGTGATGTACAGCTTTCTATATATTGGATAGTTGAATAGGACATGGACATGAGAGCTTCTATCCAAAACAGATTTATCCCGTCAACACAGTTAGTATGTGCCTTGAAACACGGTGCCGTGAAACATTTTTGATATCCTGTCAATACGACCTAATCACTGCGTATGAATATGTGCTGTTGTCATACTAGTCGATTCTCTGATGTGATTATTTTTACATTTTAAAGCTATTTATAGGTGCTGACGGGATAAATAGAATAGTATGTTAGTGCCGTGAATGAGAAAATATATCTGGCGCGACACGGAAATAGGATGGGCGAGGTAGAGCCTCGTCCATCCCGTTTCCTAAGCCTTGCCAGATATATTTTCATTCACGGCACTAACCTACTATTCTTTATATACACCGACGATTTGTTGAAGATTCCCAATCGAAATCGAAAATCGAAAACGAATGGAAAACGAAGTTCAAACATACATATAAACGATTATCGTTTTTTTACGTGAAAACGATATTATCGCTAGAACACCAGGCGTTCAACTATTTAAACGCCTGTCCTTTCTTCAACGCATCGGGTTGACATTGTATTTGCGGTTTTTAACTAGAAACGTGACACGTTTAAACCAATGCAAACATGGTTTTCTAATTCTAAACACGAAATGATGTTAACACGATGTGTAAACGATTTGCACTCGATCGTTTGTGGAACTAGCAACGAATACGGGAATGTGTGCGATTTGCAGATCATCCCTACGTCCGTCTGTTCGACTATATTGCGGTATCCCTTTATATTCTGGTATCCGGGTAGAGACAGACGGCGGACGCGGCTCAGTTTAACAAGAGGCAATTGGTCGTAATTTATTTTCTGAATAAAACTTCTGAATAGACCACACAAGCTTCAACGAGCAAAAACACTCTCTTAAGCTTGACGGGACATACGTCTGACCGAAAAGCAAGCAGTGTATACCAACATATACGAATAAATGGTGTTTGTAAGTTCATTTTCCGAGTAATTACTAAGAATTAGTATGGGCTACAAATACACCATATGTGCCTATTTTCAGAATGAATTGTCACAATTAGTGTCAGATTATAAAAAGGTATCGGTGAAACAAGCCCACTGGTGTAACGTAATACATACCTGAGCCTTGGTCTGTTCGTCGACGAGTATGACATCACGCGTGGCGTCATGGATAGGCAGGTCGGAGATATAGAGGCCATTGGCGATCAGTTCGTCCAGACGCTCAACGCATGGAGAGCCGAGAAAGAGGATGCAGTCGGACTCGGGCAGGTATACCAGCTGACCCTTCAACTCCATAGTCTGTGCGGGATAATATCAACCATTTCACCCTTAGATATCTGACGTAGACTAATTTATTTATGTTATTTTTTTCTTTTTTAATATGCCATTCATCTGGAATTGGGTGTATATAAACAAGTCCGAAAATACTGAAAAAAAAATTGCAAATATTGGGATTATGACCTGTGTGAAACAGAACCGTCGACGATTGCAACAGCCTATCTGAACAAACTGTTACCGTTACGGCACCCTCCCTACACGCGTTCAAAAACAGACTCAACAAATACTGGTATAACCAACCACCCAAGCAAATTCGACCCAGCGTACAATACGGTCACAACCAACAAACTGCCAGAGATTTCCATAAAATGTAAAAAAGCGTCATCAGAAGTCGCAGGGCTTGATTAAACGTCGAAGAATAATAAGAACAGTAAACAAGAAATGGTTAACCCTTATAATGCGAAAAGTGACAAGTGTCGGCTGCTGTTTTAAAGTTTAATACTAAATGACATATTGCACACACAGTGCGAGAACAAATATTAGATATATGCACAATGCCATCAACTGCAAGTATTATGCAGCTAAGTTTGTTTAATATCAACAGCAAACACGTTGAAAATTGGTAACTGTGTGCTGAACGTGACACAGCAATATACACTTATTGAGGAGGTGAACATGAGATTTACGGACCTGAGAAAAGTGATGTTCACCGACGCCGAAGGGGGAGGTGAACATCACTTTTCCAAGGTCCGTAAATCTCATGTACACCTACTAAAAATAATATAATTGTTTTATTATATGACCCTTACCACGTATATTCAGAATATCAGGATTAGTCACTAACAGTGTAAATTTGTAGATAAACACGTGGCCGTGTTTCGGCCAATGAGAATGACTGAAATACTTAGTCATATAATAATACGCAATTATAACATTATGTACAAGGTATTGTTCACATAATGGCTTTTTAAGGAATTAAATGCGAGGGAGCGCTAGCGACCGTAGCATTTAGTTCCTGAAAAATTCAATATGTGAACAATAACTGACTTATAGTTCAGCAAAGTGTACAATGCAATGTCCTATCTGAGTATTAATTTTCCATTTCCTGTCGAACATTTAATCATTATACATGTATATGGTAATATATAACTTATTATGGTTAAACATTGCAATATGTGCAATAAGTGGATCACAATTGCTGTCCAGCTTTATTGGCTTAGAAAGTAGGGCGAACGATAAGGGCATGTAGCATACAATCATGATAATGCCTATTGTACATGGTGGATGCATGTCTTTAATTGTATTTTATGATGATGTGATGTCTTAAATGCATTTTGCAGCAGGAACGTAGTGTTGCCATTTTTCAGCGCTACATATGACCGTATTCTCACTTTTTTTAAATTTTAACCCAATGCCATCGTAATCTTCATGGCAACAACACCTGTATTTTCGATTGTATAGACGTCCATAGGTATGCCAAATGTAATAGCAAATATGTTTGTCAAAATTTATGAAGATTAGAAGAGTATATATGGAGATATATAAGTTGTAAAAAATGTCCCTTTTTGGGGCCACCCTGTAATTGAATTACATGTATATACAGCGATTGCAAGTGCGAGCACGTGTATTTTTTTATTTTTTTTTGTATTTCAATTTTTTATTCTCTTTGTTACATATAATACATACATGTGCATACACAATTTTACAATTTATGTGTACAAAATGATTGAACAATTAATAGAGGTAAAAACACTTTTCTTTGTCTTAGTATATGTGACATGTAACAATGAGTTTTTATATGATAATGTGTATGGGTGTTGTGGGTATACATGGGTGCGGGGGTTTGGGTCTTGGTTAATGCAACAAAAAAAAAGAGAGAACGTTTTTGGAATTACTAGTATATATATATCTATGTGTGGGTACTTTGGTATACGTTTTGTTAGTTGAAGTGAAAATCATTCCATTTTGTATTAAATTGCAACAGTTTATCTTTCATTGTCGCAATTGTCTCTTCAATTAAGATTGTTTTCTGTAGATACATATTGAATGAGTTTAGTGTTGGCAGTGTTGAGCAACATTTACATTTGAATATAAAATAGTTTGCTAGAAGGATAATGAAATTAATTAGAACCGACCTTTGTTTAGATACTACGTTAATATTACAAAATGATATGTGTTCGTAATTTAGATGTGCATTGTAATTTAGTTTCGATTTCAATAATTAATCTATTTCCGACCAAAATGTTTGGATAGTTTGACATTCTCAAAACATATGTTTATTTGAATCTGCGTTCATATTACAAAATTCACACAAGTTTGATGGTTTCAAGTTACATACAAATAGGAACGAGTTATTTGGTATTATTCTCATTAGGTATTTGTACTGGAATGCTCTTAGTTTTGTGCTTATAGTATTTTTGATAGGCGAGATAAATATTTTCTTCCATTTAATATTTTGAATATTTAATTCATTTTCCCATTTGACAGTGTGTTTTAATATAGTTAATCGCATTGTATCGATTTGTATGTCATATAACATCTTATTGGCCATTTTATTTTTTAAAAGTTTCGAAATTAGATATTCAGGTGTGCCAGTGTCAATATTTTCTGTTTTAAGTGTTTCTTTCCATGCATCTTTAATATTACCTATTAATGTATAGTACTTTAGGAAATCTCCATGCTTAAATTGTACAAATTCTTTAGTTCATGAAATGTATAGAAGTTTTTTGTTCTGTAATCGTAAATATTTTTTATAAACATTATACCTTTATCGTGCCAATCTTTATAAAATAATGTATTGCTTTGCTTGATGTTGGTATTATGCCATAATTTTTCATTTGATATGACAGGGTGTATATGTTTAAAGTTAATTTTACTCCACGATGTAATAATCTCACCTAAAAATGTATACCTTTTTATTATCTGTTTTGCATCAACTTGATTAAAATTACACTTGAATAGTAAATCACCACCATACTTGTTCAATTCATTTTTATAAGCTGTTTTCCATTGATTCTGTGATCCCTTTAATATTTTTATCGAAGATGCTTTTAATGAATGCAAAAAAAACTTGAATATTTATCATTTTTAATCCACAATTTTTGTAGTTTTGAATAATTGTTTTTCTACATATTTTATCAGGTTTTCCATCCCAAAGAAAGTCAAACATATATTTATTTATCTCTTTAATGATTTCATCAGATGGATTTTCTAGTACTGTCAGCGGATACACCAGTTTAGGGAATGCAAACGTTTTTAATACTGCTATTTTTCCTATTAGTGTTAGGTTCCATTTTGTCCAACTATTTAGGCAGTTCTGGAATGACTTAATTTTGGGTGTTAGATTTAGTAGTTGCAGTTTTGTTTTATCGTTTGTAAAAGTTATTCCTAGAGTTGAGGCTTGTTCATTGGACCATGCATATAAGTTATTGTTGCACCATTTATTTGTGTTATATCTAGTTGTTCCCAATTTTAAAATAGTACATTTTCCTTTGTTTAATTTTAACCCAGATATATTTGCAAATTGTTCTAGAGTTCTAACAAGTTCTTTGAACGATTGTTCGGTGCCATCAAGTGTAAAGCTTGCATCATCTGCAAAAAGTGATTGTTTTATTTCCTCCCCACCAAGAGTTTGACCTTTAATATTTGTTTTACTGTTAATTTTACGTGACAATAGTTCTATGCATAGTATGAAAATATATGCTGATAAAGGACAGCCTTGTCTGACGCCCTTTATAACGTTAAAGAAATTGGATAGATGACCGTCATTTGTGATACAACTTTTAGCGTCTTTGTAAAATAGAGTTATCCATTGAATTAGTGAGTTGCCAAAGTTGAGATGCTGTAGACATGTAATTATAAATTTATGGCTTAGACTATCGAAAGCTTTTTGAAAGTCTGCAAAAAATATCATTCCTGTTTTATTGTTTTCATTTGTGTCATCAATTATTTCCATAAGGGTTCGTACATTTTCTCCAATATATCTTCCTTTAATGAACCCTGTCTGGTTAACATTTATTAGGGTGTTTAATACTTTCTTGATTCTGTTAGTTATTACTTTTGTTGCAATTTTATAGTCAACGTTTAAAAGTGATATTGGTCTCCAGTTTTCAATAAAGAGCGTATTTTTATCTTTTTTTGGTAGTAGAGTAATTATGCCTTGTTTTTGAAGTTCCGTTAGAGTTCCATTTTCATATGAGTAATTTATCGAATTTATATAATAATCCTTTATATCACTCCAGTAAAGTTTATAAAATTCTGCTGTTAAACCATCGGATCCAGGTCTTTTCATGTTTTTCATTTCCTTTAAGGCTAATTGACATTCGTAATCATTTATTATACATCACATGATTGTTTTTCAGCATCATTTAGTTTATGTTCTGTCGTGTTTAAGAAACTGTTATCGTCATTATCTAAATTTAAGTCCTCGCTATATAACCCTTCGTAATAATCTTTAACATGATTCAAGATATTTGCATGGTCTGTTTCGATGTTATTCTGTATGTTTAGCTGTTTAATTGTTCGTTTTTTCTCCATGTTCGAGAAATATTTTGTATTTTTTCAGCACCTTCCACCCATTCAGCTTTTGATCTTAAAAATATTCCCTTTGTTTTTTCTTCAGTTATGTTATCAAGTTTACTTTTCTCCAAATTAAGTTTGTCTGCTACATCTTGATTGGTTGGGTTTTAATTTATTTGTCTTTCCAATTGTTGTATTTTCGGTCCTTCATAAATATGCCCGTTTGCGGATGTCTAGTAATCGTTGATGAAACCTGAGTGCATGGACCACCATACCAGATCCGGCATTTGTCGAGGATTGAACCAGGCACTCGTTAGTGAGGCTTGTGCGTAGTTTCGACTCGAAAAACTGAACACTAACAAGTAGGGACCATTTGAATGGAATATTATTTCCTCGTCGCTTGCCTCCAGCCCACCTCCATTGCCGAAACCCATTGAAGGGGTCAGTGGAAGAAGGGGTCTAAGTCCATTATGGACTTAGACCCCTTCTTCCACTTATCCCTTAAATTGTCCTTTATGGACATAGACCCTTATCGACTCCTTCAATTTTAACCCAAGGGCGGTTAAGACATTTATATGTGTATCGTTCGGTGTCATTGTCTTCAAAATATTTGGCTTTAACTGGCAAACATGGGGCTTATGGGTTCTGCCACCAGTTATCCACACAGTCTGATCAGGACCTACACTGTTCACCGTTCCATCAATGAAACACCTGCCATGCTTCTAATAAGCAAATTAGATAGTTATCAGGCTACATGTACACGAGTGTGTCATTTGATCAGGAGCTAATATGATCACAAAACACAAAGCCCCATTTCTCAAGTCACACATTTAGTTATACTATATCTGCATTACTCTTTTTTATCTTATATTTAAAGGTAGGAATTGGCTTGAGGACCTTCCAAACCCGGGCATTTGAGCATAAATGTGTCAGGCCAATGACCGTTGGCCCGTTTGTTTCCGAATTTAATAATATCTGCGATACAGTCGAAATATGTACATTAAATGAAGGAGGCAATGAGGCGGTTAATTTAAACTAGCTAGTTTATTCTCCTATCGCACGAAGCCGGTATGTCAGACCGTGAAAATGGCTGAGTGTGAGTGTATGCGATATATGAAGACTCTGCCGTAACAGTGTTATCTATGGAAGCCCTGGAGGGACTTCCGACTTCTTTACTTCCGACTTCCGACTTCATCACTTCTGACTTCATTACTTCCGACTTCATTACTTCTGACTTCCGACTTCATTACTTCCGACTTCATCACTTCCGACTTCATTACTTCCGACTTCATCACTTCCGACTTCATTACTCCGACTTCATTACTCTGACTTCCGACTTCATTCACTTCCGACTTCATCACTTCCTTGTTACTTCAGTACTTCCGACTTCATTACTTCTTACTTCCGACTTCTTCATCACTTCCTGACTTTCATCACTTCCGACTTCATTACTTCCGACTTCCGACTTCATTACTTCATTACTTCCGACTTCCGACTTCATTACTTCCGACTTCCGACTTCAATTAACTTCATTACTTCCGACTTCCGACTTCATTACTTCCGACTTCCGACTTCATTACTTCATTCTTCCGACTTCATTACTTCAGACTTCATCACTTCCGACTTCATCACTTCTGACTTCATTACTTCCGACTTCATCACTTCTGACTTGGAAGTAATGAAGTCGGAAGTGATGAAGTCAGAAGTGATGGAGTCGGAAGTCAGAAGTAATGAAGTCGGAAGTAATGAAGTCAGAAGTGATGAAGTTAGAAGTCGGAAGTAATGAAGTCGGAAGTCGGAAGTAAAGAAGTCGGAAGTCCCTCCAGGGCTTCCATAGTTATCCTATATGATGATGATATTTGACGGTTGGTCAGGGTAAAACATATCAGGCAGGGAAGTATCGATATTGGGTTATGCAAAGTATGATGTAATTTGTTTTCGGGCCCAGCTACTGTCGTTGCGCGGCTTATCGTTATGTACGAGATGCTATTATTCGAGTTCAGGTGCGGCGTTTATCTGTTGTAATTTGGTTAGATGACAATTTGTTTCACATATTCTGAAGACGAAAAAAAAAGGAGAAGATAATACACTATAATGCATAGTAATTGCCCATATATTAGTGAGTGGCGTGTGTGTGCAAGTATCAGGCCGACAGTTGTTTAGCCTTCTGAGCTAAATATAACAGTTTATAGTTTCGTGGAATTGATAAGGAAATGGTCACGAATCATACCGCCGGTCATGGTCCAAAATGGTCCAAAATGTGATTTCAGACGATGCAGATTACAGTCAATAATGTTTAGTCAGAGTAATGCGGGCGGCCAATTCCGGCCTAAACTGCATTACTCTGTGAGATAAATGATGGGAAACAGGAGTACCCGGAATCTGCATTACTCTATATGGTCGCAATCTTAAATTACTTCCGCCATGGTCGTAATGAGAACGTAAACTCATTGGGCAGGCGTAGCTTCGCATGGCATTGCTCATAATCAGTACTTAAAAAATTCGCGCAGTTTTAAATTCTCCCTGCGTCAGCACAGCTCCTAATGAGTACAGTAAAAACGTTCACAGTTTTAAATTCGCCGTCGGAAGTTCATCAATTACACGATGTCTGTGTTGGAATCGGAAGCCAGCTTTGATTATAAATGGTTTACAACTAATAAATCATTAGGAATGGTGTTGTCGCTGTAATACGGTGACATATGCAAGGATGGGAACAGTTTCAAATCCTGAAAATGGCTAAACATAGTTGTGCACACACAAATGCGTAAAAGTGCGCTTCCCATGTTGAAATATATTTCTGCAATTATCAAGAACCTCAAATCGTGATTGTACGGTATTTGCTGCCAGTTCCCACCCAAGCATGTGATTGTATTTCGCCGGAGCTCCGCTGAACATGGTTTGAAACGAATCCTAAAGGAATCGCATATATAGCATTCAAATATGTTGTTTTCTAAATTTAAATATGCAGTGTAACCTCTCTAAACCTGACACCCTGGGAGGTCCGGGTTATAGTCGTACCACTGTAAATCAGGCATATGACCACTCCAAGACATGTATTCATGCTTTGCAAGATTACGAACACATTATTAATGGATTTACATTTATTGAGCATAGGCTGCAGATGCAGCATATGCTCAATAAATGTAAATCCAACCGTCGTAGATGAATAACAAACAATGGCAAAATACCAAGGAAGCAATTTGCAGTGTGTCGGGTTCAGAGAGGTTCCACAGTACTTTAAATAGAATAGAAAAATATCAGAATGTATGTAAAATATATTGACATTTGGAGCAACTGATGAATCATCAGGAACCAAATTCTGAAAGTATTGCATAATCAATAACGTCCTTGTAAGCGGAAGTACTGGAGGTGAGTAGAGAGTTGAGAGTGCTTAAATAAACATGCCCACATAGTAGGTACAAAATGTTCTTTACAGGAAGTGTATACTAATAAGTGTATAATTGTGTTACTATTCCACCAGTTCTAAATATTACAAGTGCCCGCTATACAAATCATTTAGTAATATGTATGTTGTTGATAGAGACGCGCGGTGGTATCAAGCTATTTTCATATACAAATGAGGCATGATTTATTTTTAATTATTTATACTAATTAAATGCGTGACCTGAAACGATCGGACGGATTATAAAGTATGACCATTGAACAACAAAATATAAATACAGAGACTAGATAGTAATGCCCGTTAACATTTTAAGGAAACACGGTTATCGTCCCAGATATCTGTGTGGAATTTTACGTCCGATATAAAATGTATAATAATGCCAATCAATACGTGGGGTAATGGTGAATGAATATTTATTTTGCCACAAAATGTCTCAGATGATCATCTGATATAAAGAACATCGTGTGCCTAATGAGTGGGTATGTACCTTTAAAGGTACATACCCACTCAGTAGGCACACGATGTTCTTTATAGGAATTAAATAAGTGTATAATTGTGTCACTATTCCACCAGTTCTAAAGATTACGAATCGCTGCTATACAGGTATACTCGTTTAGTAATATGTATACTGATAGTGACGCGCGTTGGTATCAAGCTATTTTGATGACTCTGATATAAAGAACATGTTGTGCCTATTGAGTGGGCATGTACCGTTAAAGCTGGACATCCCAGGGTGTAATATAGCGAGACAAAGTTGATTCGTCTATTCTTTAGATATGACATTTATCGAGCAAAATAAACATTGATTTACCATTACCGGAGTGTTAATTGACATTAAGATAATGTTTTTATATCAAACGTGAATTGTCAGTTTGATATCAGGGGCGATAACCGTGTTTCCTATGTGTCTCTCTATTTATTTTCTGATGTGCAATGACCAGAATGTATCATATGTCGATACAAATATCTATTCAATTGACGCATTCAGTTAATGTATATAATTTAAAACTATCATGCTTCATTTGCATATCAAATCAGCCCGCTACAACCGCGCTTCTCTACCAGTAAACTAACGCTTACTACATGATTATATATGTATAGCTGTCATTGGTATTTTTTAAAATTGTTACACAATTATACACTTGTTTAATTCCTATAAAGACAATTTTGTACCTGACAGATCGGACACCAACTTTAAGCCCCGTCTGGCCTTAATTCAGGCAATGGAAATGCCAAACCACAGACAGCAATTTGTTACGATCAGCAGTTACTTTGAAAATCACAATGTGAAATCACAGAATCTATTTTGCACCTAAGAGAAGATGTGCGATTTTTCATGAAGACACAATTACAGAAACTGTGATAAATTATGTAGCTATGAAATGTTATTTCCTCCAACATCATTAATGAGACACGCCATGCGATTTTGTACCTTCGGACATCTGCGCAATATTGTTCATAAATAAGGTCAAAAGTTGACAAAATTTTCAGAGTAATTCCTCATGTATTCTGAATTTGTTCAACTTTTGACGCCATTTATGGAAAATATTGCAAAGTTTGTAAACGTGTGTCATGAAATTACGCAGATGTCCGAAGGTACAAAATCACATGGCGTGTCTCATATTACAATTTATTATACTCATTGAATCATTGAAATTGAAGCTGTCCGCCGAACACCGAAACTACGAGGAAACTATTTTATTGAACAAAATATATATCGAATGAATTGTCGCAACAACTTAATTTGAAAAATGATGTTCAGAAGAAAACAACTTGTAGCTACTTTGAATCAGCAATAGCTGACACTGGCAATGTAGTAAGGACGATATTGTCAGATGGTTCGCCGTATAGACACCGTCTGAGACAGTAGACATCCGTAATTGTCATTGATATGTGACTTAATCTGCGACTTCTCGATGAAGTAGCCAATCTCTGTCTTTGTCACTTTGTCACGGGCAGCACGTAGTCAGCTAGTGAGTACAAAGTTATCGCGAACAGCACGTAGCCAACGAGCAAGGACGCTAGTATTCTGACCACACGTTTTGCTGTGTCGGCGAATAGTCAATTCGTTTGAGAATTTTCAAGAAATGTTCTATATATTGTATTGTATAAACCGTTCACAAACGAATTTGTTCGTTCTTTTTCAAATGCCGAGACTATGGGAGCGTCCGGGTGCCAATGCTAAAATATGTTTTATCTCGTAAGTCCGAATTAGGAAATACTAACTCCTAATTAGGAGATAATATATCCTAATTATGAGTTAGTATCTCCTAATTAGGGGATAAATATATTTTAGCATTTGGCACCAGGACGCTTCCATGCGAGACACCCTAGTCATAGTTTCATAACCATGACAACTGTACACGCTCATCTTTTATTTCTAAGTCTTTCACATGCTGTAGAAGACAATGCCTCGTCGGGATCTGTAGCCGATTTCATCAAAATCGCAAAGTATACTTATCTAGCAAAGTATACTTTCAGGGATTAATCATTTATTTTTCCTGAAATGCATTATTTCATATAGAACTAACAACTGCATATATTTTATGATTAAAAGTATGCATAATTATTATACTGAATGTATTACATTATCACAGCCAAACTGGCTGTGATAATGTAATACATTCTGTATAATAATAATTAATAAATTTATTCTTAAATTTAAAATTTCTCCCTCAAAGTATACTTTGCTAGATAAGTATACTTTGCAATGTTGGTGAAATAGGCTACTGCAGTATGTGTGGCTGTGACTGCAGATATTGGTATTATGGTATTTGTGACCAGTTTAGCTCCTGATCACATAGCAAACTTATGTAGCCTGGTAACGTTCAATTTTGCTTGTTAATGGCATGACGGATGCTTCATTGATGGAATGGCGAGCAGTGCAGATCCTGATCAGACAGTGCGGATGCACAGGCTGATCTGAATATATGCTGGTCGCAAAACCCATAAGCCCCATTTCTTCAGTCACAGCCACATTTATTTTTATTTTTCTTAAATATATATTGAACTTCTTTTCTGATCATTGGAATAGTCTAAAATCATCAGCATGTAACTATCAATGGCAGGTATTCATGTGTGGAAGGGTTAAAACACCCCTTATTTGATTAATGTAACAGACAGGAAATGAATATGGAACTACAGTACAACCTCTCTAAACCGGACACCGTGAACGAATCTGTGTGTTTAATTAGATTGGTGTCACTGACATTTACGTCTGATGTTAATGTGTGTTCATGATTGCAAAGCACGCAATAATGTCTTGGGGCGCTTATATTCAAGCAATACAGAGGAACCTATCTAAACCGGACACCCTGTATCAACATCAACAGCAACCAAGAGTACACAACTCGAAGTGACAGTTGAGATGACGGCCACTATGTATCGCATATTCAGTCGAACCTGTGCTAAACACCACATTCGAATATCAATTCCTTGTCTGTAGCAGCCACATGTTTGTTCCCAATTACTCAATGACCACACAGATGACACTGGGAATGAAAACCGCCTGTGAACAAAGGCCAGATTTTCGTATTCCCATGGCTGGCCTTTATTCACAGGTTTAACTGTATAACGTAATCTTAAACATCACATCAGACTTTATTTCGGAAGTCCAGATTGAATCTGAATTACATGCATACACAAGCGTGATTCCTAAACCGAAAACGGTGCATGGATAACTCATTTTACATAATTATATGGCCATCGCAGCGGTGTAAATCAATATGCAGACATCCAAAAACATTCAAATGATGTCATTGCTTAGCCATATCTTCGGATATAATGCGTCACATCTGCATCATTTTAAATTCTACAATAGCTATATATAGCACGGTGATTTTTGATTAAAAGAACAAGTTATTTGTATTCTAAACATGACGCGATGTAATATGGACGATTCACTCAAGACGCAACATATGAATATCTGCCATAGTTGTATGTCGCTGTCACTGGAGATATTGGGCTTGTTGGTTTAGTGACCAGTGTAGATCCGGATCAGCCTGTACATCCGCACAGTCTGATCAGGATCTGCATCGTTCACCTTTCCATCAATGAATCACTTGCAATTGTTATGCTTCTAACAAGCAATATAAATCGTTATCATGCTAGCTGAGTGTGCTATTTGATCAGGAACTACACTGGTCACAAGTTCAAAAAGTCCCATTTCTCCAGTCACGGCCACATGAATAATTGCTTACCTTTGTAATACTACGGCTGTTGATGTTGATGGCTCTGAGACAGAATGTAAAATTCACATGGGACAGCAAGGCAGAAAACGTCAGCGGGTCCATTTTTGGACGCACAATTTCAAAATAGGATGCCAGCTTCATTGTATCTGGTGTGTGTTGGCTTGACGTCGCCACGCACTGTGATATCGCAGTTCCATACTGAACGATCGTCACATTTCTATCAACTATCATATGAAATGGAAAAGTTGTGCAAAACGTAGCAACTCCAATCTTTGAGTCTGACGACATTGCACTGAATGATTGGACGGTACGGCAAATATGGCACTGGCTGGTGTCGCTTGTCTCCGTGTCTATCGTCAGAACGTGATGCGGGGACTTCACATTGTCGCTTCGAGTCACGAAGACACTGGCATCGCGGTTGAAGATACATTTTGAAATGCCAATCACAACGCCGGCAAAATAATCCAGTAAATGTCTACGGTATGTGTAAAAATGAAGAATGAGACTATCGTGTTTATAGTCACACCGAAATGAAGGCGCTACCTGGCCGCGGAATTTCTCCGACTGGCTGATGTAGGTCTTTAGACCGTCGAGATTGCTGAAGAACTCGACCATGTTACTACCCACCATCCGCAGGGAGCGATCATAGTCACTGAGGCACAGCTTCAAGTATTCCTCGCCCATGGAAGAGAGGACGTCCGATACTGACATTTCTGGATAGACAGAAAATACATATTAATTTATGTGGCGGGGACTTTAAATGTACCAGCTTATGCTATACTCGCCATTTTTACAAGCAATAAGGCCCTAAACTACACAATTTGGACCGGACTTCTATAAATAAATTCAACGGGAGATAACTAGATACGATCCCCCATTGGACCCAGGCTATAATATAGGGAGACACGTCCATTCTCTAGATACAACATTTTTCGGGCAAAATGAACATTCATTTAGCATTAACGGGCGTGTTAATTGACATTAACGTAATTGCCACTCTGCATAGCAGGGTCGATAACCGCGTTTCCTTAAAAGGTTAACATAAGCTCTTATTTTTCTCTCCATTTTATGATATGCAATGAACATACTTTATAATGTGTCAATAAAAAGATGTATTCAGATGACGCATGATATAAAGAATTTAAAAATGTCCTCCCTCATTTGCATATCAAAACAGGCTGATACAACAACACGTCTCTACCAGGAATTATTATGTCTGCATAGCAGGCACTCGTAATGTTTAGAACTGGTTCTCCACTTATTTAATTCCTCTAATAAAAGAACATTTTGTGTGTGATATATATGACCCGAACTTTAATACCACGTGTATGCATGCTCTGACAATGTCACGTGTACTCACTGAGCTGTTGGGCAGCCATTGTTGTGATTTCCAGAAGCTCCGCCTCGTTGATGGGCACGTGACGTTTGTCGACGTCATAGTAACAGTCATCGAAGTCGTCAATGTCCATATCCTTCTGAGCCCTGTAATATCACAGGCAAATATATAGAGGATATTCATATTTTTGCAACGAATATGACATACATTGTATATGTTCATCGAGTGGTGTGAAATGTCCATATTTCACGAGTGCCGTTAGGCACGAGTGAAATATGGACATGTCACACCACGAGTTGAACATATATGTCATATTCGTTGCAAAAATATGAATATTATATTTATTATATACCGCTCCATGGAAATTATCAGTTTTTTAGACTGTATATGGTAATGAATGCGTATTTGAAGCCTATTTGCGCTGTAAATAGTCCGGCACTGCAGATGCGGGTTATGAATATAGATAGTGGAAGTAGTCGTATTTTCACCGGATGTTGTTTATTTCATCGATGAGAACATATGACTTTTATTTACATCGTATTGTATATGTATTTCATGGGTAGGACAGACCGGTATTAGGGACGGTAAAATGTGTACAATTCACCTATTTTTGTTTAGAAACAAGCAAAAAGTCAGAAAATACTCCTAGCTATGTAGCCTATTTCACCAAAATTGCCAATAATACTTATCTTGCTAAGTACATTTTGAGGGGGAAATTTAATTTAAGGATACATTTATTAATTTTTATTATACTGAATGTTTTACATTATCACGGCCATATTTTGGCTGTGATAGTGTAATAAATTCAGTATAATAATTCTGCATACTTGTAATCATCAAATATAAGCAGTCGTTAGTTCTATATGAAATAATACATTTTAGGAAAAATAAATAATTACTCCCTCAAAGTATACTTAGGTAGATGAGTATGCTTAGCAATTGTTGGTGAAATCGGCTACAGAACACCAACAAAAACGTTTCAGAGCTAGGCGCATTCTTCTGACATTTTTCTTGTTTCTAAAAAACAATAAGTGAATTGTACACATGTTTACGGAGCCTCGCAGGGGACATGGATTTTGTTTTATTAATTCGTTCCCACGAAATAACAATTCGTTCCTTCAATTTAACAATTTGTTCCCACGATATAACAATTCGTTCCGTTGAATTAACAATTCGTTCTCACGAAATGACAATTCGTTCCCTCAATTTAACAATGCGTTCCCTCGAATTAACAATTCGTTCCCACGATATAACAATTCGTTCCCACGAATTAACAATTCGTTCCCGTGGGAACGAATTGTTATTTCGTGGGAACGAATTGTTAAATTTAGGGAACGAATTATTAATTCGTGGGAACGAATTGTTAGATTTAGGGAACGAATTGTTAATTCCTGGGAACGAATTGTTAATTGCTGGGAACGAATTGCTAAATTGATGAACGAATTGTTATTTCGTGGGAACGAATTAATAAAAGAAAAATAATTCTACGTCCCCTGCGGGGCTCCGTACATTTGACCATCACTATTACGAGTTATTGGCCTGTCTGTAATAGATGACCGCACATCAGTCCTGATTCAATAAGGAATGATGGATATCCAAAAATCGAATTTTGGATATCCAATAATCGAATTATATATATCCAAATATCCATATATCGAATTATGGATATGCACAATCACTTGGAAGTATGTATATCCAATAATCGAATTATGGATATCCAAAATCGAATTATGATATCAGTATACCAAATTATGGATATCCAACAATCAAATGAAATTATGGATATCCAGAAATCGTATAACGGAAAATTCCAAAAATAAAATTCTGGACATCCAAATGTTAAAAAATTATGGATATCCATAAATACTGAATTGCAAAACGGCACCCAATAGAATAATGACTTACTTGACGTATGTCAGAGCTGACGGGTCGACTGATGACAACACGTTCTGGAAGGCTCTGTACATATAGCCAGTCTGGAAAACAGTTCAGTTATCAGTATACACTTATCATCCACACATGATTCGTGGTAAAATAGAAACAATATACCCACAAGTAGACCGAAACTCCCAGATACCAGTAAAGCAAAATATGGATTGCAGAAATGGAGCTCATGGGATGTGTGACCGGTGTAGATGATGATTAAATAGCCCATTCCTATAGCCTGATAACGATATATATTGCCTGTTAGAAGCATGGCGTGTTTTGATTGATGGAACGGCGATCCTGATCACGCTTATCTGTAGCATATTTCACCAACATTGCAAAGTATACTTTTTTAGCAAAGTATACTTTGAGGGAGAAATTTTCAATTTTATTATAAATTTATTATTTTTTATTATACTGAATTTATTACATTATCACAGCCAATTTGGCTGTGATAATGTAATAAATTCAGAATAATAATTCTGCATACTTGTAATCATCAAATATATACAGTCGTTAGTTCTATATGAAATAACGCATTTCAGGAAAAATAAATGATTACTCCCTCAAAGTCTACTTTGCTAGAAAAGTATACTTTACAATGTTGGTGAAATAGGCTACTGGATTAGACTGGTCGCAGAACCCATAAGTCCCATTTCTCCAGAAACAGCCACAAATGTAACTATTTAAGAACAAAAACAGGCAAGCGTACAGCTAAGTGGTAATCAATCTGCGGTGTACAGTCCACAAATGCCATATCAGTACATCTTTTCGACAATTGAACCCAAACGCAAACGCAAACACGTCCTCATTAGATTACACTTTCTCTGCATGTTCTAAACCCACCGCGTAGTTGAATTTATGTTGCTGGGAATCCGGCAGTTTGATGCAGTCTCGGCCAATCAAATTTCCTGATTTCGAGCATATTTCGAGAATAAGATTAGAGTACAAGTACATGCTAATACTACGGAGCCCCACAAGGGACGTACATTTTTTTATATTAATCAATTTAACAATTCGTTCCCACGAATTAACAAATCGTTCCCTCAATTTAACAATTCGTTCCCACGAAATAACAATTCGTTCCCACGATATAACAATTCGTTCTCACGATATAACTATTCGTTCCCTCGAACTAACATTGTTATATCGTGGGAACGAATTATTAATTAGGGGGAACGAATTGTTAAATTGAGGGAACGAATTGTCATTTCGTGGGAACGAATTGTTATTTCCTGGGAACGAATTGTTATTTTGTTATTTCCTGGGAACGAATTGTTATTTCCTGGGAACGAATTGTTATTTCCTGGGAACAAATTAATAAAAAAATTAATGTCCTCTTCGGGGCTCCGTATAATACAGTACTCACAGTCGGTAGAAAGAGCGTGCCGATACTCTCTATAAGCCCCCGGAGGTCCAACTTCCGCTGAGCCTCGTTATCGTCCGAGCCAACAGACCATGACACGATACTCGTCTTCCGGGACGACATGGCAACGTCTGTTTCTGCACTGTGATTGGTTCCCGCTCCACCGGTCGGTCGCACGGACGATATCCGTGGAACGCCGGCTGGTGTATTGGTAGACTCGTGTATCCGCGGTACGCCGATTGTCGAATTTGTGGACTCGTTAACCGGCGATTTGGCTCCACAGTTGTTGCAAGTATACCGCGTACGTGCAACATTCTCCGCAGTAGATTGTGTGTCATTTCGCACTGTTTTATCACTTTCTAATATCACATTCACGCTGTGTTTCTCTTCTTGTTTGCACTCAGTGACCATTCCCGTGTTGGTGTCAGTCGTTGCATGCTCATCAACGTCAGCATTTCCGTTGTGGTCCACGTTGATGCATGGATCCAGCTTGGAGACCATTTCCGACAATATAGTGGACATGCATTGTTTGGCTCCACTGTTCAAGCCCACACTATTCCCGCCAGTACTTGTGATTTCACCGTTAATGTTCTTGAAGTTCGTAAGTTCGCATGTCCCAAGTTCGCAAATTCGCATACATGGTCCAACATAGCGGCCATTTTGGTATTTCGACATTGTCAGCAGTTGTTAATCTCAGTTCTTCGTAGATGGCTGGAGCTGAAAAAAAATAACTTATTTGAGACACGCCATGTGATTTAGCATAAGTTGTTCGCCATTTACGGATTATACAGAGCGAGCATTAATCATTTGCATTTATGTAGATTTGACATTTCATACAACCAGAAGATTCAGTTGTTTTTGAGTAACATGTATACGGAGTGTGAATAGTAATGTCCGTTAACATTTTAAGGAAACACGCTTATCGCCCCTGATATCAGTGTGGAATGTTATGTCTGATATAAAATGTATAATAATTCCAATCAATACGTAGGGTAGTGGTGAATGAATGTTTAATTTGCCAGAAGATGTCTCAGATGATCATCTGATATAAAGAACATCGTGTGCCTAATGAGTGGGTATGTACCTTTAAAGGTACATGCCCACTCAGTAGGCACACGATGTTCTTTATAGGAATTAAATAAGTGTATAATTGTGTCACTATTCCACCAGTTCTAAAGATTACGAATCGCTGCTATACAGGTATAATCGTTTAGTAATATGTATACTGATAGTGATGCGCGTTGGTATCAGGCTATTTTCATATGCAAATGAGGCATGGTATTTTTTAATTATTTATACTAATTAAATGCCTCACCTGAAAAAATAATATTTTCGACATATTATAAAGTATGGTAATTGAACATCAAAACATAAATGCAGAGTATAAATAGTAATGTCCGTTAACATTTTAAGGTAACACGGTTATCGTCCCTGATATCAATGTGGAAGTTACGTCTTATATAAAATGTATAATAATGTCAAACAGTACGTGGGGTAACGGTGAATGAATGCTTAATTTGCCAGAAAATGTCTCAGATGATCATCTGATATAAAGAACACTTTGTGCCTAATGAGTGTTGTTTATTTCCCTATTATTATAGTATAGCATTCGTGCAATTCATAGACGATCTTACATTTGTGTTCATTTAATATGCGATTTATTAAACTCGTTTACTGATTTCACAAGAAACTCGGATAATCCGAGTTTCTTACGAAATCAGTCAACGAGTTTAGTAAATCGCATATTAAATGAACACAAATGTTAGATTATATTTATTGCATAAGCACACAACCATACATCGAAACTGTACTGGTCACCAAACGTGGTTTATGTAACAAGCTAATTTGCATATTTATTTCACTAGTGTACATTTAATTTCCTCGATTATAGTTATTGTGAAGCTATAATGTACACATAAATTGTAATGCTTCAGAAAAAAACGTAAGATGAAGTAAAAATACACTCCTGGTGACATTTTAGGGGCGACATTCGTATCCCTTGCTATGGAAGTGTCCTGGTGCCAATGCTTAAATATTTCTAAGTCCTAATTAGGAGATAGTAACTCCTAAATAGAATATATTAAGTCATAATTAGGATTTACATGTACTATCTCCTAGTTAGGACTTATTATTTCCTAATTAGTACTTAGTATCTCCTCGCATTGGCACCAGGATGCTTCCATATGCACACCCTCTGGTTACACCACGTTATGCATTTGTCCCGTCAACACAGTGCGTATGTGCCGTGAAACACAGTGACGTGAAACATTTTTGATATCCAGTCAATACTATTTTTGCATTTTAAAGCCATTTTTAGGTGTTGACGGGATAAATAGAATAGTAGGTTAGTGCCGTGAATGGGAAAACATATCTGGCGCGGCACGGAAACGGGATGTGCCTTGCCAGATATGTTTTCCCATTCACGGCACTAACCTACTATTCTCTATATCTACATTTTCCTTCATGTTATCAAATCACACACCACTCACTAATGTATGGGCAAATGCTATACCGCCGTGTATTATCTTCTCTTTTTCTTCCACCTTCAGAATATGTGAAACAATTTGTCATCTAACCAAGTAAGAACAGATAAACGTCGCAACTGAACTCGAATAATAGCATCTCGTATATAACGATAAGCCGCGAAACGACAGTAGCTGGGCCCGAAAACTTTGCATTACCCAATATCGATATTGTCAATATCTTGTCTCATACATTATGTTCAGTGAACCAGATCAGCATTTAACACACTACTGTCTGTTCCACGTGTTTCTGCCGACAAACGTTTGGCTATTAAACACATTAAGTCTAATGACGTATTCTCAATGATCACTAGACATGTTTTCTGTACATGTAGAACACTCGTCAGGCCCGTACGCAGGATTTTCTATTGGGGGGGGGGGGGGGTGCGTCAGGGGCGAGCCCCATGTAGTGGCGCATTTTATTTCATTTAAATTCGGATTTCAACGGTGGCATTTTCATGCAAATTACCTGTATATTAATGCATTTCAAGATTTGTTGAGATTACAGTTTGAAAAATAGCGGCCCTAGGCGAATTTAGAGGGGTGCGTACTCGCGCCACTACATGGGGCTCGCCCCTGACGCACCCCCCTTAAATATTTTAAACCTAGATGGCCTGAAATGCACTCTCCTGCATTTTATGTCATTTAAATTCGGATTTCAACGGTGGCATTTTCATGCAAATTACCTGTATATTAATGCATTTCAAGATTTGTTGAGATTACTGTTTGAATAATAGCGGACCTTGGCGAATTTAGGGGGGTGCGTACGCATCCGTCGCACCCCCCCCCCTCCCACCCACCCCCCCCCCCCCCTGCGTACGGGCCTGCTCTTATATGTACATAAACTATACACACCCACCCCACCCCCCCCCCCACCCCCCCCCCCCTGCCTGCTGGTATATGTAACGTAAACTATAAAATATGTTCATATAACACGGATGACACCACCTGCAGCCTTGAGAGTGAAAGGGCATCGTTATTACGAAGCTAATCCCTAGACAGACATTGTGAGCAAATATTATTGGAATTTGGTGTTATTGAGAAATATTAAAAACTTAAACGCATTTGCCTTACAAACAATGTAAACATAAGTCCCCAGTGGTTTTGACCTTGGGTGTGCGGGCGTGGGTCGTATGCGAAACAAAGCGCCATCCCAAGACATACATTGTGGGCAAATATTATTGAAATTGGTAAAGAGGTTATTTGAGAAAACATAATAAACTTAAATGCATTTGCCTTACAAATAAGGTGAATATAAGTCCTCAGTGACATTCACCTTTGGTGTTCGGGTGTGGGTCGTATGCGAAAGAAAAGCCTCATCCCTAGACAGACATTGTGGGCTAATATTATTGAAATTTGTGACGGAGTTAAGGAATTATTGAAACCTTAAAGCCATTTGCCTTACGGATGCACGGACGGACGGACGCACGCACGGACAGGGGTAAAACATAATTGGTGGGGCATGAAAATCCCATTAACCACACACCTGTAGCCGATTTCACCAACATTGCAAAGTATACTTTTCTAGCAAAGTATACTTTGAGGGAGTAATCATTTATTTTTCCAGAAATGCATTATTTCATATAGAACTAACGACTGCATATATTTGATGATTAAATGTATGCAGAATTAGAATACTGAATTTATTACATTATCACAGCCAAAATGGCTGTGATAATGTAATAAATTCAGTACAATAAAAATTAATAAATTTATCATAAAATTGAAAATTTCTCCCTCAAAGTATACTTTGCTAGAAAAGTATACTTTGCAGTGTTGGTGAAATATGCTACTGGTGCCAATGTTGGTGAAATATGCTACTGGTGCCAATGTTGGTGAAATATGCTACTGGTGCCAATGTTGGTGAAATATGCTACTGGTGCCGTAATGTAGGCTACCCACCAGTGGTTTTCTGTACAGTTAACAACCTATCAATATCTTGCCCGTCGGGTATTGTGGGGGAATTGCACCAGTAATCAAAAAGCAAAATCACAATACACAGACATTCCGAACTTACATTTAACACGTGGAACAGACAATATGTGCAGATACAATTCCAGTCCATCACAGTTGTATTTCTTCCATATGAGCGTCTAAACGCCGTGTTTTATTCAGCGTAAGGCCATACCATATCTTTCTATGATAAGCGTCCACCCAAGTGACCAAACCCTACCTACGTATCCGGTAAAGGCATTGAAAAAAAACGAAGGTAAATTTATGTTAAAAACTTCCTCAACCATGCAGGGTTGAGGAAGATTTTAGCATACATTTAAATTTCAGCCAGCAAACATTAGAAACAGAAGGGAAAATTATCTTATTAAGAGGACATTCATGAACTGATTTAATACTTGGACAAGTCCCCCAATCAGTGTGCATATTACTTCACCAGTAACATAGCAAGCATGCAGATTGTTTTTGTTTGTTCACAGAACCAATTTCAAAACATACCCGCACGTGGATGCTTAACAGAGAAAGAACTTGTCATGGACTAAATATGTTATAACGGCACCAGACAGGAAATCGAAACGATACATGAAATAAGTATGGCTAAAATGCGCATTGCACATACAACAAGAGTATAATATCGAAAGGCGATGCATTCCAGAACAAGAGTGAAAATTTATCCGATAGGTTACGAGCCAATAGGGACCCTTAAATCGAGCTGCAAACAAACATTACATTCCCGAAAATATTTGAATACTGTTGGTCTGACATGCATTTACACGAGCCCATGAAAATAAATACGTTGCTATAACAAAATCACATAGTTTACCTGTGAATTATCTCAAAACGTCCACAGTTTAAAGTTGTCTCTATCTCCATTAGGCGCTATTAATTCATATGAAAACTTTATTAAACACCTTCCTTGATGCTTTCCTTTACGGAACGTTTTTTTGACATGAGCCAGTATTTGCGATTTTCTTCCCTGTCAAATCGCCGTATTCTACCGATATCCCATCGGGAAAAATTGCGAGAACTTCTGAAATGATGCCGAAAATTGACAAAAGTTGAATTCCGCGTGTAATCTGCAATTTTTGTCTATTTTTAAATCCATTTACAAAAGATATGTCTGATCATTGAAATCAATTTCCAATATACGATAAAGTAACCAATCTCACACACTGGCCCAAATTTAAAGAATTCCCAAATTAATTTGGAATAAATCATGCTTCAAGTACGTCCAATCTACCCTTTGATACCAGAGAATTTAATAACGGAGGCTCGCTGAACGCTTGCCGAGAATAAACAATACTAAACAATGGGTTTAGCTCCATTTCGAGACCACTTCGGAAATCAATAATAGAGGCATCATTGCCACGTTCAGTTCGGTCTGCAGTCAATGGGACTTAACCAGTTGTATAACGTTCTGTGGTTTGTTGAAGCTATCAAAGGGTTGTACTCCATACAGCCAGCTGCATACAGTGGCGTATCTAGATGGAAAACGCTGTGCAGATGACTGGCAATTCAATTCAATTCAATGTCTGTATTTCCTCTTTACAGAGAAAATGATATAACAAAATGCAATATAATATCACAAACAGATAATAATAAGAAAAATGCAGTGAACATATACATGATTGTTTGTGTTAGCAACCAGTGCGGATCCAGATCAGTCAGTGTAGCTGTGTATTATGTAGACACCTACATTGTCATATGTCCTAATTTGTAATAAAAACATGTTTTGACAACACTTTAGAATAATTTCCAATGGAAATGCTTATAAAGCATTGTCAAACCATGTCAGTCAGTCCTATGGGATTTTAATACGGGGCGAAATTAAGGAGAATAGTGAACGTCAGGCGTGAAAACAATGCAACGTTCTTGAAAACTGACGCCGAAACTTGGCTGGATAGCTCGGAGGAAACAACTTTTGAAATTTTGAAAATCGGTTCACAAATATTAAAATTATTTATCGAAATCTTGTTGACCCCTTTTGTTAAAATCCCACTTGGGAGCAATTTCAACGAATACAATTGAGGTTGGTATTGTTGAAATTTGATAGTATTGGGATTTACTACATCATTGTATGAGGTAACGAGCATTGTATTGGCCGAATACATACTGCCTGATAACATAATGTTGTGACCTGATATTGACCTGATACGAATATCCGGGTTATAATAAATTGAAAACTGATGTTACCGAATTACGTCAGTGGAATGACGTCATAGAAACAAGTCTGCGTTCTTTTCAATGAAAACAACGTGATCATTGCTAATAATGTACAACAACTTTATATGATAAATAGAAAACCATGCTAGTGGTTTATCAGGCTCGCTCATAAATGGTAGGAGTTCCTCGGCAATCCTACGCGTTTCCTAGCCTTGCCTGATAAGCTATATTCTATGATCTGATTCAAACCACACGGTCTCTCTACACGGATCATGCATAGTGATATACATATACAAGACTGCCTGCGTTAATCTTGCTAATAGTCGTCAATTTCCTTATTAGACATACAACCAACTTCGATATACTTAAATAGTGTGCCTGAAAGTAAGCAGCTTGATTAGCGCAGCCTGAGCTGTGCTACAGCTCAGACACAACCAATCAAAATGCTTGATTTCGACTTGATATTGCCGATGGGTGTTCAGAAAAGTTGGTATATTGGCAAGATTAACACAGGCGGTGATATAGAGAATAGTCACTTGAAGCATATAACCAATCACCACATATAGAGAATAGTAGGTTAGTGCCGTGAATGGGAAGAAAAAATATCCGGCAAGGCTCAAGAATTTCTTTATTTTTCATCAGAAGTATATGTTGTAACCACTCATTTGAACATTCTCGCCGAGACGGTTCAAATGAGTGGTCACAACATATACTTTGGTTCAGAAATAAGGAAAATAGATACAGAACAGTAGGTCAGTGCCGTGAATGGGAAAACTATATGGCAAGGCTCAAGAAACGGGATGGGCGAGGCTCTGCCGAGCACATCCCGTTTCCGTGCCGCGCCAGATAGTTTTCCCATTCACGGCACTAACCTACTATTCTATTTATCTCGTCAACACGTACAAATGACTGTAAAATGCAAAAATAGTATTGACTGGATATCAAAAATGTTTCACGGCACCGTGTTTCACGGCACATACGCACTGTGTTGACGGGATAAATAGTGCACAACAGACGTTCAAATAAACATGATACATTATCAGGTAGATGTTCCAGGCTGGTGCACAACGCAAAACTCCGGGAGTAATCGGACAAACAGGATATTCTATGAAATTCACGTCTATATTCACTAATAGTTTGCTTTCTCTCACAGATGACAGCTTAATTATACAGCTGATAGTAAATAACTGGCCAGGCAAATAATTCCCAACGCTGATATACGCTGACAGACGCGGTTGTAAATAAAACACACTACGAGTATTGCCAAGTACCAAGTCTGTACCAGAAACGCTACGGTACGATGGATTGGTATGCCCCGGTCACGTGAAGTTCCTGGGCAGTTTACAGGCCCCGTTGGGGATAAATCCTTGAGAACCAGCGTGTATTCGCATGGCATGCGGTGCGGGCCCGCACGATTTTTCTAAGATTTTTTGATCCGTAGGAGAGCCGTATAGCTCGCGGTTGAAAGTTGAGCATGCCCTACTTAAAGGGTTTCCTACGATTGTTGTGCCTGTATAAGGCCTGTATATAGTCAGTCTGCGGAGCCCGTGTGGGGCCCGTGCGGGTGCATGTATGTGGTGTCCCGTACGACCTTTACAAAATCATATAGGCCCATTGCGGGCCCCGCACAGGCCCCGTACGGCCCCGCATGTGCACCTAATACGGAACCCGTAGGGTACACGTACGGGTTTTTGCGATCCCGTGGCCAAAAAGCGTAAGAACACGAAGATAACCTATAGAACGCCCGTAGACCGTTCGTATGCATGTCACCACAACATCGCAGGTACAGCTCCCCACGTCCTACCTTATACCTCATCTGACCGTGGCATTAACGACGAGTCCATTTCAAGTTTCGATGTTTTATTTACAAAAATAAACACATCATCATTGAACATGCCCTAATTCGATGGATATCCAGTTTAGAGCGATTCCGCTGCAGTGTCAACTTTGTTTAATAAATTATAACGTGTGTATACGTAAATCGCCACGTGATTATTATTATTATTATTATCATGATTATTACATGTATTATTATTATTATTATTAGCATTATTAGCATTATTAGTATTATGTGAACAGGCGTGCTAGCTATGCCAATTAATACCATACAGGATGTGACTTCATAGCTACATGTAAGGTGATTATATCATTATCGCTGGTCTACATCATAAACATCCGCTTAGTTTAATCAACGTCCGCGGGTATGAGACGATCCTACTTAAATTAATGAACTGGGAAACACACTTCAGGCTAATCGATCAGACAATCTGCAGGAAATTAACCTTTTCAAACCTAAATAACTGACATAGACGTGTGCATGTAAATGTTGGGACTATTGCATCAAAATCGGTAAAATATTGAACAAATACTGTAGATCCAGATGAGCTGACTCGTTAAGAGTCAGCTCTTCTGGATCTTCAGTGTTTGCAAATATTGACGTTTTAGTCTGTATGGTTGAACAGGTTAACTTGGACGTTGACACAATGTTTACAACTAGTATCCACACGCTTGCCCAGTCTACCCAGTCCGCCATTCAGTCACGCAAGCATCATTACTGTAATCACAGTTAAATTATCAACAATCCCAGTGTGAATTTACAAAAGTATCAGGATACAAATCGCGTTGTTAGCCAACTACCCTGGGATATTATACAACATAATTCCTCTAAGCAAGGCACTAAAATACCATTGCAATGACGCAACGTATATAATTCCGCATCCCTTTCAACAAAACGATTACTAGTATATAGCCTGCAATGTATCACTGGTGAATAACGCGTGGCAGTGATTGTAAAATCGTTAACAACATTGCTAATAATGTTTAGAAACAGTAGAAAGTCAGAAAAATAAAATTGCCGTGCAAAACAGCAATAAATGCTTCCAGGTGTTCATTATTAGAGGCCTCTAGAGACATTTTTTTTGTTTTCATGACAATGTTATTTCTCTGACTATATGCTGGTTTCTAACATAATTAGTATTCTTTTTCAATATTTTACAAATCCTTCCACGTGTTATTCATGTGTCTGCAAAGTCTATATATTTGGGTACGTCAAAGCATAAAATGTTATTTGATAGCATAAAACGCTACCCCGGCGAGCCTTGGAATTACTACGCGTTTACTAGACTCAATTTCAACTGATAAACGTGATATCGACAGCTTAACCTTCTTATTCCACTGAACCATTAATTTAACAGGCGGCGACCTTATTATGTTGACAATGATGTACGTGAGCCGTCATTAGGTAGCTGCTGTTGTATGGGATACTTTGATATGTGCCAGACATGCACATTGGTGTGCGATTACGGGTTTGTATAATTTACTAGGGAAATTATATTGTACAGTCAAGTGTGTATCGGTATGTGCATATAATAATATATTCTAGATTGTATGTGACTGACCAAGGCGCCATTAAAACGGACTAATACTACTGTGTATGTGATCTATGCAATCTAACCGCCTGAGTTGACACACTTCATGAGTTCTTCAATTAAATATTTCGTCAACAGTGCTGTCGTTATAACACAAGCTACGTTTCAATCTAAATATTATATGCAACCTGAACTATTTTCTGCAATAAATTATGTGACTGCCTAAGAAACAAATGCTTTCTAGGTCTGTCATTTAATTGCAACCAGTGCAGCCACAGACAAGCCGTTTACTAAACTAATAAAGGAACCCAATCTCCCTGGATATAGTCTTCTTCTTGTGCAGCAATACATGTTAGTTTCGTGTTATCATTGACTTGTTCCTGTTGTTTGCGTGTTCTGGGTAGGCTGTGGTTTACTGGTTTCCAATGCGTAGGAATACCGGAGTGACACAGAGTGGGTAGAACTCCGACTTTCCTACACATTGGAAACAAGTAGTGGGTGACTCTATACCAGCATGCGGATCATATGTACATTAGCTATGTGTGATATTCTTACGCCAGCTGCAAATAACTCAGCGTGTGTCAATATAATACGGTCCCACTGTGTGTCTAAATCTTTTCTTGCTGATTCATGCACCGGGCAGAAGAATAAATAGGGGTCCAGTTCTTCGTCTGCATCGCACTGACTACAGTGTATATCTATATCAATAGTGCTGCGACCGGGGGCCCATATACAAAATGTTCTTGCATCACAGTTAAGTACTTAGTACTTTGTACGAAAATTACTTTGCTCTGGGCATGTGATTGATTTTATTGCATTTTGATATATTTTAGATTTGATGTTCTTAATAGCCATAAGTTCGTACTAGTACATGTATCCAGGGCTCCATATAAGGAATTAGTAATTGAGTATTGTCACTCCATCATTTCTGAAGCAATTGGGTATTTCAAAATTTTAATTGGGTAAAATAAAATCACACTGCTGTTTAGACACAGCAGACAGCAATTAGTGAATAGTTTGCTTCGAAATGAAAACATGTCTTGGCATTTCATTAGAATTGTCTCCTTGGAGACAATTCTTATGAAACACCAAGATGTGTTTTTATGGAAAATGAGAAAATGTATGCTATATTTGTGGCAAGAAATATGAAAAAAAAACAGCAGACGACACAATTTAATTCAGCATTGTAAGGGTTATGTTTCAGATATGGTAGTAGCGCTATTTGCACACCTACTCATGACATATGTTAAAATTCACGACTATTGAAGACAAGTTTCTGTATATTGCAATTTGATTGTGTCTGAGGGAGTACTCACTGAACCAAACTCAAACATATACTGAAAATACATGTAAAATATATGCATGTATGAACATGCAACTCACATGATGTATTCTTTAATGACATATAAATCTAGAGCTCATGACAATATATGCGTCTGATGAGTACTGTTCTTCCCGATTTCATACCGAGATGCTGCACCCCGATATAGGTACCACCCAGGGCTCCAGATAAGGAATTAATAATCGAGTATTGTCACTCCATCATTTCTGAAACAATTGGGTATTTTAAAATTTTAATTGGGTAAAATAAAATCACACTACTGTTTACACATCAACAGACATAAATTGTTAAATAGTTTGGTTCGAAATGAAAACATGCCTGGCATTTTATTAGAATTGTCTCCTTGGAGACAATTCTAATGAAATACTAAGATGTGCTTTCATGGAAAATAAGAAAAATATGCTACATTTGTGGTCTGTAGCATGATACAGGTACCACCAAATTTGTATTGCTTTTTGATACTCGCTACTTCTGATTTCAATTGAGTTTTTGGCAATTTTAAGCAAATACGCAGCTTATCTGGAGCTCTGTGTATCTAATATAATAATGCATGGCCCACATCAGTAACTTATGCATGCTGTTTTATAAAGAAATCTTGAGAAATAACTGGTAAGGAAAGTCATTACATAATTATGTAATAGTTATAGTTCAGGCCCGTAGCCAGACATGTTTGAAGGGGGGTCGTTTCGAAGGCCCAAGGGGCCTGAGGTATCTAAAAAAGTGGACCTCGATGCTAAAAAAGTGGACCTCGAGGCTGGGCGGGGGTCGTCCGACCGCTCCGACAACCCCCCTCCCCCATGGCTACGGGCATGTAGTTCACATATTGAATTTGTAATAAATTAGTTTCGAGCGAATGCTGGCGAGCAAGAAAGAAGAGATTGAGTCGAAAATTCAACGGCTGAAATTCACGACATACAACAACAACAACAATGGATGCATTTTGGGGTATCGCCGCAAGTGCCGTATGTTTCAAGCTGCTGTTATTGCCAGCTTAGTATGTTCATGTCACTTTGCCTTATACATATGTGATTGCTTGTCATAGAAATAATGACGCACTTGTTATATCGCTTTAAATGTCCTTTCAGTAAGTAAATATGTAGTTGAATTGTTACATATAACCTATAGTCGACAACATAATAGTACCAGTACTCGACACTATTGTTTAAAAAAAGAATTATTCATTATTCTTTTCTAGAATCTCACGTCATTGTCGATTAACCAACAAAACAAAATGTGTGTTACGTGATTTAAGCATCTTCATGATGACAGTTGATATTTATTGATAACCAGGAAATGAATTGACTAAAAAATAAAACCTACTAACCCGTAGTAACCGCGAATTTCACTGCTAGAAACAGACTGAAACTGTGGAATACCTTGCTCTAGGAATGAATATGTTTTGATTTTTAGAAGAGAATACAAATTAGTGTGAAACGTTTTTGTACAGCTTACCCATAACTATATGAGAGTTATATTAATGTCTTGGCAACTGTATGAGTTCAAATGTCGAAAACCCAACTCAAACAGTGCTTTCAACATGTTCTAACACATATCAGTGTGGCAGAATTTACCTGATCTGAAGTCTGAAAGGGGAGATAATTCATAACCCAGGTATCAAATAAAAAAATTAAATTACACTGCACATCTGCCCACCAAAAGCAAGTCACATATCTAATCTGCTAATAGCCTCAAGGTATTAGGGTTTCAAAGCTTTACTAGTTACAAGTAAACAATTTGGAATACTAAGTCCAAAATGGGAAGATAATTCATGACCTGGGGGTCGAATTAAAAATCATCTACACACAATAAGATAGACACATACCAAATATGAAGTCCCAGCCATTACTGTTTAAAAGTGGTATAAATAAAACATCTTCTGTAGAAAACATTGTTTCTAAAGGTGTTCCATGTACAATGATCTATATAAATAGAGAATAGTAGGTTAGTGCCGTGAATAGGAAAAAATATCTGGCGTAGGAAACATTTCGGTGCCACGCCAGATATTTTTTTCCAGTCACGGCACTAACCTAGTATTATTTTTATCCCTTCAACACCTACAAATAGCTTTAAAATGCAAAAAAATATCCCCAGCCCCATCCTCAAAATCGGAGAATTAACTAGTATGACAACCGCACATATTCATACGCATTGATTAGGTCGTATTTGACAGTCAGAAATGTTTCACGGCACATACGCACATACGATAATTGACCATCCAGGACACGATAAAATCACTTGTGGTTCTGAGCATATAACTCCAAATTATAACAAGACAACCCTGCCTAGAAAGTGGAAAACATGCAGCTATGTCAGTATGATTCTCCTAACCTGATTTTCTGTCTATAATGCTGGGCGACTTAGTTACAAGTCGCCCAGCGTTACAGACAGAAAATTTAGGTTATGATTCACCATGCTACACGCACAGGTTGAAGTAACGGACCGATGTCTATAAATACATTAAATATGCCTAAAAGCATCAATAAATGAAGAAAAAAAATAAGCTAAATATTTTGTTATTACTCCCTCCATATACTCCATTATATGGTGTCATAGTTTTTTTTCTTGAACTACTTGAACTATTTTTTGCAATCATAATGATATAGTGGTTTCATACATGTATACTTTACAATGATTCGGGTAATTGACTGTTTTACTGCAACTGCTGTTGAGTTTGCCTGTTATTGTTTCAGCAAGTCAACAGATTTTGATGTGCACAGGAACTGGATGGCGATTACGCACAGTCTGCCAGTCAGGAAATGGTACTATGAGGTATCAAGAACTGTATTTTCTCAAATTTTATATCCTGTATTATTTCCACAGTCTTGTATGTACAGTGGAACCTCTCTAAACCAGACACCCTGGGAACTTGGAAAAGTCGCGGGAATACTGGACGAAGGCCGGAAGGCCTCGTCCAGTATTCCCGCGACTTTTCCAGGTCCCCAGGGTGTCCAGCTTAGAGATGTTCCACTGTAATACAGACAGATGAGCACTCCAAGACATGCATAATTATGTACTGTACGATCATGAACATGCATTATAATCGGGGAAAGTTACAATTAAATCTATCAAAATAAAGCATACAAATGTTTACTGGGTGTCCAGTTTAGAGAGGTTCTACTGTAATACGTAATAGGTGGCAGAGCTCCAGATAAGCTGCGTATTTGCTTAAATACCCAATTAAAATTGTCAAAACCCAATTGAAATCAGAAGTAGCGAGTATCAAAAAGCAATAACAAATTTATGGTACCTTTAACATGCTGCAGAAAACAATACAGATTAGAATTGTCTCCAAGGAGACAATTCTAATAAAATGCCCAGACATGTTTTCATTTCAAAGCAAAATATTTAACAATTTCTGTCTGTTGATGTGTAAACAGTAGTGTGATTTTATTTTACCCAATTAAAATTTTGAAATGCCCAATTGTTTCAGAAATGATGGAGTGACAATACTCAATTATTAATTCCTTATCTGGAGCCCTGGGTGGTACCTATATTGGGGTGCAGCATCTCAGTATGAAATCGGAAGAACAGTACTCATCAGACACAGATATTGTCATGAGCTCTAGATATATATGTCATTAAAGAATACATCATGTGTGTTGCATGTTCGTACATGTATATATTTTACATGTATTTTCAGTATATGTTTCAGTTTGGTTCAGTGAGTACTCCCTCAGACACAATCAAATTGCAACATACAGAAAATTATCTTCAATAAACGTTAATTGTAATATATTTCATGAGTAGGTGTGCAAACAGCGCTACTACCATATCTGAAACAACCCTTACAATGCTGAATTAAATTTTGTCGTCTGCTGTTTTTTCCCATATTTCTTGATAAAATCATGGTTTGACAACACTTTAGAATCATTTCCAATGGAAATGATTCTGAAGTGCTGTCAAACCATGTTTTTATTGAGAACGAAGACAATATATAAAACAACAGCTGTTTCCCTTCATTCTAAGGGTTAAAGGGACATACCCATTCAGTAGGTACAAAATGTTCTTTATAGCAATTAAATAAGTGTATACTATTCCACCAGTTTTAACCATATCTAGAATAAATAGTAATGTCTGTTAACATTTTATGGAAACACGGTTATCGCCCCTGATAACAGTGTCGAAATTTGCATCTGATATAAAATGTATAATAATTCCAATTAATACATGGGGTAATGGTGAATGAAGGTTTATTTGGCCAGAAAATGTCTCTGATGATGACTGATATAAATAACATTTTGTGCCTACCGAGTGGGCATGTACCTTTAAGTGGTGTATGTTTTCAGGCGACGTCGGAATGGACGCTGGATTACCCGCCTCTTTTTGCGTGGCTGGAGTACGCCCTGTCGCAGGTCGCCGTGTTCTTTGACCCCGAGATGTTGAAGGTCGCGAATGTGGCGTACGCCAGTCCAGCCACAGTCCTGTTCCAGCGGCTGTCGGTCATTGTCACAGACTTCGTCTTTGTGTACGCGGTCAAGGAGTGAGTATACAACTCCACTCTATGTAAACCAATACTAGAAACAGAACTATTTATGTTTTTAGTTTCTGGTTTATATGGTATACTAGCCCATTACCATGATTACATGCGGAATACACCTTTACGGGTATGATTTTTTTGTATATATTTTATTTTTGTTATTTCTCAATGAAAGTATATGTTGTGACCACTCATTTGAACCGTCTCGACGAGACGGTTCAAATGGTGGTCACGACATATATTTCTGAGCTCATATAAAGAAAATAATTTGGGGTTTCCATAAACAAAATGGCGTATCCTCAGCATGAAATGGTCTAGTAGTTAAAGGAATTAGTGACAATGACAACTGCTGTCCTGGTTTATCCTATGCAACCATACAATTCCTAAAGCAGTAATATTTGTGTTTCTGTTTCTTGTATATTCCTTACATTTCAGCCAGTAGTTTACAGAAATCTAATTTCCTATGGTGGAAAGGGTTGAAAAGCCTGATGGGATGTCACATACAATGTACAATATAACCTCTCTAAACTGGACACCCATATAATCTGTGTGTGATTAATTGTATCTGTTTATTGTAATATCACACGGTTCATAACGTCTGTTCATGATCGCAAACCACATATACTTGTTTTGCAGTGCCCATATGCCTGTTTAGTTTAAACAATATTTTATTCACATTTTGACACAGATACATGTAATAACGTATATACAAATATATCAATCACGACAATGCGGTACAATTTGTGAAAAGGATTCAGTAGTAAGCGCAAGCGCTTATAAACACTGTCTCCTTAATATGCCTGTTTTACCGTCGAGCCTCTCTAAACCGGACACCCTGGGGACCTCCGGTTTTGAGAGGTTCCACTGTAGTTAAAAATTCATAATGACCAATACACACACGCTATTACAGGTTTTGTTTCAACTGTATGCTCAGCAAGAAGAGAGGACCAGACACGGAGGGTATTTTCCACAACCCTGCCCTTGTACTGGCTACTATACTGCTGACAAACTTTGGACTCATTATAGTGGACCGTATCCTTGATGAAAACTATATGAACCTGCTATAAACACCGACAAACCATAGCAATGCTGCATAAAATTTTGTCGTATGCCGTTTACTTTTTATATGCCAGTTTTGAAAAAACGTGGCTTATTATCCTACGGAATGGCGCACGACGGGCAGAAAATCATTGTTTGGAGCATGAGTCATATACTACTTGATAATTCCAGCACAAAAATATTTACACAATTCCCTAACATTTGATTGGGCCGTAGCAAGTCTCTGTCCAAAATTTATATCCCAGTAAACTCCCACGCCGAACTACTTTCCGTAACCGTGAGGCGCAGTTAAAATAATTCTTAAGAAAACGGAAAATAAACACATTTTCTTGATGAATTTATTTCAAATGCTGGAATTATAAGGAATGAATGGCCTTTTTGTTGAATTTATCGGGGATTTATCGGCCTTCGTCCAGTATTCCCGCGACTTTTCCAAGTTTATACCCCGATAAATTCGACATAAAGGCCATTCATTCCTATAGTGTGTTGATATCAATTGGACTAACAAACCTGTGAAATATGGGTTTCGTCCGCCCAAATTCAAGGTCACCAGTGCTCAAAATAGATGGCTTAATTTCACATTGTGCTTCATATTTGGTGTAATCAACTTGTCCCGACAGCTTTCAGTCAATGCACATGTGTACCGTGCTGTTTGTATGCCTAAACAAAATTTTTCACAAAAATACAGCCTTTTTAAAAGTACATGCCCACTCGGTAGGCACAAAATGTTCTTTATAGGAATTAAATATTAAGTGTATAATTGTGTCACTATTCTACCTGTTCTAAAAATTACGAGTGCCCGCTTTACAGATAGAATCATTTAGTAATATTTATTTTACTGATAGTGACTCGCGGTGGTATCAGGCGATTTTCATATACAACTTAGGCATGGTATTGTTTTATTATTTATACTATTAAATGTGTTACCTAAAAAATAATATTTTTGACAGATTATAAAGTATGAACATTGCACATCAAAACATAAATACAGAGAAGAAATAGTAATTCCCGTTAACATTTTAAGGTAACACGGTTATCGCCCCTGATATTAGTGTGGAAATTTACTTCTAATTTACATGTAAAATGTATAATAATGCCAGTCAATTTATGGGGTAATGGTGCATGAATGGTTATTTTGCCAGAAAATGTCTCGGATGATGTCTCTGATATAAAGAACAGTTGTGCCTACTAAGTGGACATGTACCTTTAGCAATTTTTTCTACACTTTTACATACATTCCTGTATAGGGTATAGAGTTTGTGTCATCAACTCCTCTGACACCTTTCCATCAATCGATCTGAAGCCTTACACATGTCTTCTGCACATTGAACATGTGCACCATGGTAGTTTTATGACGAAAAAATATATTTGTTCACAAAAATACGGCCTTTTTAACTTTCAACACTTTTTATGACTGGCAGCACTCTTGTTCACAATAAAAAACATACAGTGAAACCTCTTTATGTCGGACACCCTGGGAGGGTGTCCGACATAAAGAGGTTTCACTGTAAATGAGACATGCCATCATTCTAAGTCATAGTTGTGTGCTGTACGATCACGAACACACAGTGTCACCTGAGATAAATGACCAAGAAACTCATCAAAAATAAGATGAGAGCTCCAGTTAAGGTGCGTAATTTGACCAACTTGTGGTGAAATTTTGTTATTTCTTCATCAAAAATGGCAAGTTGGGAGTCCTTTAGAATCGTCTCATTGACGATTCTAAAGCACTCCCAACTTGCCATTTTGTATGGAGAAATAAGAAATGTACCTCCAAATTACGCACCTTCACTGGAGCTCTGTAAGATCACAGGTGTTTACTTGGTGTTCGGTTTAGAGAGGTTCCACTGTATAGACACCTTAACCCATATGTAGATATTCACTTCCAGTACAATGGCTTCCTCTTTGGATTGATGCTGATGTCGGTTGTGCGCATCTATCAGGTAAGCATGATTGGCGTGTAATTGCGGTTATGGAATGTTGTAGTTCTGAGATATGTTTACACCCAAGGTCAAAGTCCCTGAGCACTTGCGTTCATTTTATTATCGAGGCTGGCTGCTATTTGCTCGGGGGCTACACTGGTCACCGATCCCATAATTTCTCCAGTCACAGCCGCAAATAACAATGATCTAAAGGAACACCACTGATCCGTCACTTTCATTTTCCTATTATTATAAGAATGAATGGCCTTTTTGTGGAATTTATCGGGGTATAAACTTGGAAAAGTTGCGGGAATACTGGACGAAGCGATAAAAAATTACAATTTTCGAAAAAAAATCAAAAAAATTAAAGGCCTCGTCCAGTATTCCCGCGACTTTTCCAAGTTTATATCCCCGATAAATTCCACAAAAAGGCCATTCATTCCTTATAATTCCAGCATTTTAAATAAATTCATCAAGAAAATGTGTTTATGTTTATTTTCCGTTTTTTTAAGAATTATTTTAATTGCGCCTCACGGTTACGGAAAGTAGTTCGGCGTGGGAGTTTACTGGGATATAAATTTTGGACAGAGACTTGCTACGGGCCAATCAAATGTTAGGGAATTGTGTAAATATTTTTGTGCCAGAATTATAGAGGGATGGGGTGTGGCCTAGGGTTTAGAATACCTGACTTCCAACCCGTATGCTGTGGGTTCTCGCCTCGGGCATCAAAAATGCTTTCATAGTATTTCCATCCCACTGGTCTTTTCGATGAGACTTGAAACCAAGGTCCCAGCCCAAATTGACAATAGCTGTTGCTGGGACGTTAAATCCATTCACTTTTTCATTGCCCTATATTTCAGGGCAGGCATCTATCGGCAGCCTGCTGGTTTGCGGTCTTCTCAACTTTAAACACATCTACCTGTACATAGCTCCGGCATACTTCGTATACCTGCTCAGGTGCTACGTCTTCCAGAGTAACGAAGGTTAGGCTATCAATTGAGACACGCCATGTGATTTTGTACCTTCAGACATCTACGTAATTTTAGAGTACATGCGGAATTATATTTTGTCAACTCATTTTGTCAACTTTTGACTTTATTTATGAAAAATATTGTAAATTTTGTAAACGTATTTAATATAGGAATGAATGGCCTTTTTGTGGAATTTATCGGGGTATAAAACTTGGAAAAGTCGCGGGAATACTGGACGAAGGCCGGAAGGCCTCGTCCAGTATTCCCGCGACTTTTCCAAGTTTATATCCCCGATAAATTCAACAAAAAGGCCATTCATTCCTTATAATTCCAGCATTTGAAATAAATTCATCAAGAAAATGTGTTTTATTTTCCGTTTTCTTAAGAATTATTTTAACTGCGCCTGACGGTTACGGAAAGTAGTTTGGCATGGAGTTTACTGGGATATAAATTTTGGACGGACACTTGCAACGGACCAATCAAATGCTAGGGAATTGTGTAAATATTTTTGTGCTGGAATTATTGAAATTATGCAGATGTCCGAAGGTACAAAATCACATGGCGTGTCTCAATAAGTCAATTGAGGATCTTACAGGAGTATTTATTAACCTTTAGAAAATGTGGGAACCAAAAATTGTTGTCTGCTGTTGATTCATATTTTATCTTTTTTTATCAGTAAAAACATGGTTTGGTAGCATTTTAGAATCATTTCCATTGGAAATGATTCTAAAGTGCTGCCCAACCATGTTTTTATGATAAAAATGGAAAATAAAAAAGAAACAGCAGACGACAAAATTTAATTCAGCATTGTAAGGGTTAAACAAATTTACTGATTGCACAATAAATGAGACACTGTCATGATTCTTTTGAAAAATATTTACAAAATTTATGTTAATTTCCGTAAATGTCTTTGAAATATGACAAAAGTTTCATAGCAAATGCGCATTTGCTGTGAAAATTTTGTCATCTTTCGATGTCATTTACAGAATATATCGCATTTTCTGTAAATATATTTCATGAAAAATCGCACCTGTTCTTGGGTACAAAATCGCATGGCGTGTCTCATTACTTTGGGATCAGTCGACACATTTAATAGATATCACATTAAATCAGCAAAAATATTGCATTCTATTTATTCCATAAGCACATAATCATACCTTGAAGCTGTACTGATCACCTGACCTGTTTCATTTACCAGTGTATTATGAGTTTTAATACTCTGTGTTATTACACTGTAAATGCCCAGTTGATGCAAGCATTGCTTATTGTATTGTCTATTATTGAAAAATGTTCCAACAGTGTCATTAATTTTGTTCTGCTTATAATTTGCATGAATATAAAATCAGCCAATTATTTGCCAACATCGTCTGACAGTACAAAATGAATGTCTTTATAATCTTAATTTTGCATTCATTTCTTAGTGCTACAATGTTGAGTGATTCCAAATATAATGAGCCACAAAACTATATCACACATCACTTTGTGGGGTTTTGTTCGGGCGAACGTGATGGCGTAAATTAACGGTAGGGGTTTCTCCTTATAGGAATCTTGATTTTCCTGGTTTGGCCCTCAGGTACGTTTTTATCTTTGACTCTTTTGTTACCCATTATTGCCCATTATAAAAGTAGTAAGATTGGTACTGATCCAACTGCTTTTGGGAGGGGGCCAAGTGATTCTGGTGTGGCGAGGACCTGGCATCAGATCAGGATTACAACTCCTCTGAAAGGGTTCAGTCGATCGATCTGAAACTATACACACGTCTTCTACACATATTGGAGATGTGCACATTGATGTTTTTATGCCGAAAAAATATCACCTTTTTAACAAAAATATCACCTTTTTAACTTTAAATAGCCATTTCTATAGTCAGCGCTTTTTCCATCGTCCGCGTCGTCGCGTCGTCCGCGTCGTCCGGTTTTTTTGTAAGGCAAATGCGTTAAAGTTATTGTTTTTTCACAACACAGTCAAATGCCTCGGCAGGCGCGATACCGCTTCCGTGGCGGAATTCTTGTTTCTGCATTTTTGTATCCAATTCTATATAATTTCTACTTTACACATCTCTACCTAAATTAGTATACCTGTTTATCACAACAAGAGGAAGAAATAATGCTATAGATTTTCAGATTCTCGTTAATGTTTCTTGCCTTGGTGACAGCTTCACATTTCTGCATCTTCGCTGTCTGGCGCGTCTTCGACGGGTGTATTTTGTGACTTACGACACTCTTGTTATTGTAAATATTCAGTTCTGATTTTGGGATTTTCTCCCCATTTGTACATGTACTTGAACATGTACAGGTAATATATGGGATTTAGTACTAAACCCATTGACCTCAGCCTTATATGACCTTAGCTGTTGATAGGCTGTTAAACCCCAACAAACAAAACAAACACACATCACTTTACTATATTCTATCAGTTAATCTGATGAGTCATTTTATTACAACAGATGGCAGTGTAAGATGGCGGTCATTTTCCATCCGCCGGCTCATTGGACTTGGTGCTATTGTGGCTGCAATATTTTTGATCTCATTTGGACCATTTATACTCCTGGTAAGTCATACTCGATACCATTTTAATAAATATTCAGACAACTTTTTTTGTGATATGGAATGAAGATATGGATGGTGATAAGGAAGTATATGAAGTTGGAAGTCAATCTGACTTACCGTTAAAGAGATAATGGGTAGCAGAAAACTTTACAATGCAAATCTTACGGATGCAAATTTCTAAGTAATTTGACCTTGACTTTGGACATGAAAGTAGGGAATGAAAATATTGATGATAAGGATGAAGTTTGAAGTCAATCCGACTTACTGTTGCAGAGATAATGGGTACCCGAAAACATTAACGCAAATCTTACGAACGCAAATTTGCAAGTAATTTGACCTTGACCTTGGACATGAAGGCCACATGAGTGTGGTATGGAATGAAAATATGGATGAATGATAAGGAAGTATGTAAAGTTTGAGGTCAATCCGACTTACCGTTACATAATTAATGGGTACCCAAAAAGTTTAACGCGGACAGACAAACGGACGGTCGAATTACGAAAACTATATTCGTATGCCGGGGGTATAAATAGTGTACTAGATATTGTAATGGGATTTTTTTCTCTGTCACCTGCGGTTTAAATAATCTCCCTTCATGATATTTTGCAAACATTGCAACCTTCCCCAATACAAGTGTATTCTCATCTCTGCACACATGTGAAATGGATTTTCATACATCCGTAACTTCATCCACTCTATCCATGTTACATGTGGCTGTGCCTGGATAAATTGGGCTTATGGGTTTTGCAACCAGTGTAGATCCAGATCAGCCTGTGCATCCGCACAGTCTGATCAGGACCTGCACTGTTCGCCATCAATGAAACACCTGTTATGCTTCTAGCAAGCGTTATGCTTCTAGCAAGCGATATAGATCGTTATCAGGCTACAGGAGTGTGCTATTTGATTAGGAGCGACACTGGTCACAAATCCCATAAGCCTCATTTGTCCAGTCACAGCCTCTTATTTCCTGTTACAGGGCCAGGTCCCACACGTGTTATCGCGGTTATTTCCCTTCAAGCGGGGCCTTTGTCATGCATACTGGGCACCAAACTTCTGGGCCCTGTACAATATAGCAGATAAAGGCCTGACAGTCATGGGTAAGTAGTCCGGTAGCCGATTTCACCAGCAAAGTATACTTAGCTTGCTAAGTGCACTCTGAGGGAGAAATTTTCAAATTAAGGATTAATTTATTAATTTTTATTATACTGAATTTATTACATTATCACAGCCATTTTGGCTATGATAATACATGTATAATAAATTCAGTATAATAATTCTGCATACTTTTAATCATCAGACATATTATGCAGTCATTTGTTCTATATGAAATAATGCATGTTTGGTTAAATAAATGATTACACCCTCAAAGTATACTTAGGTAGATAAGTGTGCTTAGCAATTTTGGTGAAATCGGCTACAGGGCACGATTTTACTGTGAAACCTCTCAACACTGGACACCCTGGGATATCCAGGCCACATTTCTAGGTTTAAATCTGATTTCAATATCAACGAACACAGGTGAACAGGCACACTAGTGTGTTATCAGAGCTCCAGATAAGCTGCGTATTAGCTTAAATACCCAATTAAAATTGCCAAAAACCCAATTGAAGTGGCGAGTATCAAAAAGCAATACAAATTTTATGGTACCTTTATCATGCTGCAGAAAACAATAAACAGAACACAAATATAGCATATTTTTCTTATTTTCTAATATTTCATTAGAATTGGCTCCAAGACTTGTTTTCATTTCGAAGCAAACTATTCAATAATTGCTGTATGTTGATGTGTAAATTGTAGTGTGATTTTATTTTACCCAGTTAAAATTTTGAAATACCCAATTGCTTAAGAAATGATGGAGTGACAATACTCAATTACTAATTTCTTATCTGGAGCCCTGTAATATGTTTCAAAGCTCCAGGAAAACTTTGTGTCTAAAAATGTCAGACTAATTGTGTACTTTATATTTGCAAATGAATTGCTGATTACTATTGTTTTTTCTGATGACAACCCATAAATCACATGTCATTATCTTTTGTGTGCTAATCATCAAAATCCGTCCATTTGTTAGGAAGATTTTAAAGAAATCTACTGTAAAAATGACATTACATTCACAGAGTTCCAGATAAGTTTGTATCTAAAGAGTATAAAACCCCCAGATTGCAAACTCAATGCGTATTTCACTTTTACAAATGTATTTTTGATTTTCTTCCGTATTAAAGAGGGAACAAATGATAAAAAAAAGAAACATTTAAAAATTCACTTATTTGAGCTGAAAAAAAGCAAACAGTGTTTGCTTTTTGCAGCTCACTGAACTACTGGTAAGTAAATTTCAACTTTATTACAGTATTTTCACTACTCAATTTGAAAATCAATGCATATTTTCGCTACTCAATTTGAAAATCAATGCGTATTTTCACATTGGTGTGAGTATTTTGTACTCACACTTTTCAGTGCGTATTCTGCTAAAACAAGTGCGTAAATACGCCAATACACACCTTATTTGGAGCTCTGACATTCAGAAATCATGTGATCTCGTGTATCCGGAGCTACCATGTTTCCCTCGGCAGGGTTGAAGCTTGGACTGCTGACCAACGTGACGAGTGGCGCGGGTGTAATGACGGGGGGCCTGGTACAGGAGTTCCACCATACCGTGTTGCCCTCCATCTCTCCCCTGGTCACCCTCGTCTGTACGGCCTTGTCCATGCTGGTATGTCCATTATACACAAACATCTGTGTTAATCATGCCCTGTAGCCCATTTCATCAACATTGCAAAGTATACTTTACTAGCAAAGTATACTTTGAGGGAGTAATCATTTATTTTTCCTGAAATGCATTATTTCATATAGAACTAACAAATGCATATATTTCATGATTAAAAGTATGCAGAATTATTATACTGAATTTATTATATTATCACAGCCATTAAATGGCTGTGATAATGTAATAAATTCAGTATAATAAAAATTAATAAATTTTTCAAAAAAATTGAAAATGTCTCCCTCAAAGTACATGTATACTTTGCTACTAAAGTATACTTTGCAATGTTGATGAAATAGGCTACAGATATCAATGTTTCTGAACATCTATTGGCAATCTGAATTCACATACAACTCTGTATGGAGTTTTTATGATCAACTTTTACAATAGCTTTCTGTTAATCAGTCCCTTGATAGGTTATTTTTGATGAGTATCTTGGTCATTTATCTCAGGTGATTTTATGTCTGTGTGTGATCGCATAGCACACAGCTATGGCTCAGAATGATCAAATGCCTGATTTACAGAGAAAACCTCTCTAAACCAGACACCCTGGGAGGTCCCCAGGGTGTCTGGTTTAGAGAGGTTTCCACTGTATATCCATGATACTTCAAACATGTGTACATCACAGCACAGCGAGATAGGGGATATCATCGAGATGCTGATATTCACGATACTGATGCTCGACTGTATAACGTTCTCTGGTGGCTCCCTGCTGCTTATTGCAAACTTTGAAAGTATATAAATAGAAAGTGCAGTATTCTACCCAGGTAAGATAATACCATCAACACTTGCTTTTGGGAATATTTTTATATGTGCGTCGTTTTTCGGTATACTATCAGCCTCGGCAGGCGCGATATGCGTTAATCATTTGTTCCCTATTTAATAAGGAAGAAAATCAATAATACAGTTGTAAAAGTAAAATACGTATTGAATTTGAAATCTGGGGGTATAATACTCTTTAGATACAAATTTATCTGGAGCGCTGCATATACCCATGAAACTTCACACATGTGTACATAACCACAGCATAGAAGTGTGTTGCAGCATGACACATTGATGTATGTTACATGCAAGAAGGAAAAACTATTTACTTAGTATTTCCATTCCACTGGTCTGTCGGATGAGACTTTAAACTGTTGTCCCATCTCTATATGACCTTAGCTGTTGCTGGGACGTTAATCCATTCACTTTCACTTTTCCAGTTGGCCCAGCCTAAAATGACCTTAGCTGTTGACAGGCCGTTTGTCACCATCAAATAAATAAATCATTCCAGTTGTGCCTGCTGGTGCTATGGCTGCGCCCTAAGGGCCTCCAGTGTTTCTAGAGGGCCCTACCAATACTCTGACCTTACATATAATATATTGAAGTGTCCAGTGGAATAACGGAGCATAAGGGACTTTAGCTCCATTCTTCTACTGACCCCTTCAATACATTTATATTGTTTGTAAATCCAGAGTATGTAAATTTCACTTGCATTTGTAAGGGACATAGCCACGTTGTTCTACTGACGCCTTCAATGTTTCTTTCCAGCTGGGTTTTTTGTTTGGCTGCGCCCTAAGGGCTCACTGAGTTTTCTGAGGGCCCTGGTTGTAATACTATTTTGAATGGGTCAGTAGGAAAAGGAGGCTAAGTCAGTAAGTGACTTGGCCTGCTTCTACTTCTGACATCTTTAATGTTCCTTTCCAGCCTGGCCTATTGCTGTTATGGATGCGCCCTAAGGGCCCCCAGAGTTTCATGAGGGCCCTGGTATTGTGCGCCTTCGGGGCATTCATGTTTGGCTGGCACGTACACGAGAAGGCTGTGTTGATCATCATCATTCCAATGAGGTAGTGATACTAATGATACTTCACAGTTCAGGGTTGGAATACTTATTTTTTATACCCCATCAAATAGTGGCGGGGGCATTTAGTGTTACCCATATACATGTACATCCAATATTGTCAATATACAAACCTTGTACAGTGGAATCTCTCTTCAACAGCCACCCAAGGGAAGACACAAAACTGGCTGTAGAGATGTGGTTGTTGTAGGGAGGTTCAATATAGAGGAAAGTGTCCATTTGGGATCAAATATTGGCTGTTACAGTGGGGATTGTTGTAGAGGTGGCTGTTCGGGGAGGTTTGACTTTAACTCGGAAAACTCTAATAGATAGAGACTTGAAACTTGGTATGTAGCTTGCTTATGGTGTGTACATGCTCAAAGTTAATTTGAATTTCTTTTTCGATCCCCAGTCAAATATTTATTTATTATCTTTACCTTTTGAACTTAGGATTTTGCCTAGTTACTCGTAAAACATTTAAACCGTATTGGACCCAAATCCCATTTTTGTTGCACCCGTTTGCGTCCGTACGTACGTGCGTCTGAGGTTAAAGTTTTTGTTAAAAACACTATATCTCTGAAACCGCTTTGCCAATTCACTCGAAACTTCATATGGGTGTTTATCATGATCAATATTTTCATTCTACACCCCACCCGTCCAACCCATGTGACCAATGTCAAGGTCAAATTACTTTGAAATTTACATTAATGTTTTTTTTGGATTTAGCTTAAACGTCTTTAAGAACACTATATCTCTGAAACTGCTTCACCAATTCACTCAAAACTTCACATGTGGATCATCATCCATATTTTCATTCCAGGCCCAACCAGTACGGCCCCTGTGCCCAATGTCACGGTCAAATTACATGTACTTTGAAATTTACCTTAAAGTTTTTATGAATCTCATGGGTTTTGTGACCTGTGTATTGCTTGGTCAAATAGCACATTTGTGTAGCCTGATAACAATCTATATTGGACCTGGCACCAGTAGCCTATTTCACCAAAATTGCAAAGTATACTTATCTAGTGAAGTATACTTTGAGGGAGTCATTTTCAATTTTTTATTATACTGAATTTATTACATTATCACAGCCATTTTGGCTGTGATAATGTAATAAATTCAGTATAATAATTATCAAATACATGTATATGCAATTGTTAGTTCTATATATAAATAATGTATACTTTGCAATTTTGGTGAAATCGGCTACAGGTGCGGTTATTCTAATTTCAGGGCTGAATATATTTATTTTTATGTAAATATTCCGTTCTGATTTTGGTATTTTTCCCCCAATGCAGCACGTTAATATGGGATCAAACCCGTTTGCCCGGCCTTACGTGACCTTAGTTGTTGATAGGCCGTTAAACACCAATAAAGAAACAAACTATATTCCTTGTTAGAAGCATGATGAACGTTTCATTGATGGAATGGCAAACAGTGCAGATCCTGATCAGACTACGGATGTACAGGCTGATCTGGATGTACACTGGTCGCAATACCCATAAGCCACCTTTCTCGAGTCACGGCCACAAATGACTGAGGCCATACCATATCTTGGCTATGTTAAGCGTCCACCCAGTTGACCAAAACCTACATACGTATCTGGTAAAAACAAACAAGGCCTTGAAAACAACGAAGATAAATTTATGTTAAAAACTTCTTCCAACCCTGTGCAAAGGGTTGAGGAAAGGGTTGAGGAAGTTTTTAGCATAAATTTAAATTTCAGCCAGCAACCTATAGAAAATAATATGAAGAAAATACTCTAATTAAACTTATTATGTGTAAATTCATTAACAGATATAAAATGCGCCAAGTCCCCAATCAGTTTTCATATTTCTTCACCAGTAAATAGCGTCAAATAGCGTACATAGTTTGTTTGTTTGTTTTAGACCCGGAACAGCCTGCAAATTTGATCAGGGTCTGCACTGTTCATCATTCGTACAAACAAATTTATCATGCACAAACATATCAGTAGTCACATTTTAGGGAGGGGCCGTGGCCTAGAGGATATGGAATTGGATACCAGCGTTTGTGAGTTCAACCCTCACCCTATGCGTGAAAAATACTTACATACAATGTAGCATTTCCATCCTACTGGGGGTCGTTTCACTAAACTTCTTACGACTAAAATGTTCGTAAGTGCAAATTTAGAATCGTCTGCAAATTTCAATTGATGGATTTACATTTATTGAGCATAGGCTGCATATGCAGCCTATGCTCAATAAATGTAAATCCAACAATTGAAATTTGGAATCGTCTGCAAATTTCAATTGATGGATTTACATTTATTGAGCATAGGCTGCATATGCAGCCTATGCTCAATAAATGTAAATTCAACAATTATTTACAAGAAAACAGTGTTAATGTGAAATTTACAGACTATCATAATTTTGCACTTACAAACATTTTAGTCGTAGGAAGTTTAGTGAAACGGGCCCCCGGTCTGTTGGATGAAACTGTAAGTTGTTGTCCCATTTATATATGACTAGCTGTTGCTGGGACGTTCTAAAATAACATTCACTTTTCACTTCCTCCCATTTCTCTATTGGATGGTAGTTGGGAGCACGCGAAGGGTATTTTAACAATCGGGGTTCATCCTTACGGGAATGCCGACATGGTTTGGCCCTCATGTACATTTTCGGCCTTCTGATACATGAGAGCTAAATCTTCGATGTAAATATTCCGTTCCGATTTTGGGATTTTCCGCCCAATGCAGCAGGTTAAATATGGGATCAAACCAGGGATTCCGCTGGTGATCGCCACTTTCGCAATTGGCGATAAAAATAAACAATTGGCGATAAAAAATTACAATTTTCGAAAAGAAATCAAAACAAAATAAAAAAATTCCCCAGCGGAATCCCTGCAAACCCGTTGGCCGGCCTTAAATGTCCTAAGCCGTTAAACACCAATCAATCAAATCAATCAAATAACTTTCTCCCATTTCTCTAGTTATGACTATCATTGTGTTGTTGTTGTTTTCCAGTTTGCTAGTGATGGACAAGAAGCGAGATGCCCAGTTATTTCTGCTTCTCACCACAATAGGCCATTACTCTCTCTTTCCTCTGCTCTTCACACAGGCTGGTAAGCATAAGAGATAGAGATTAGTAGGCTAGTCCCGTGAATGGGAAAAAATATATGGCGAGGCTTAGGAAACCGGATGGTTGGCAAGCCTCGCCCATCCAGTTTCCTAAGTCTCGCCCATCCAGTTTTATATGTCTCGCCCATCCGGTTTCCGAAGTCTCGCCAGATACTTTTCCCATTCACAGCACTAACCTACTATTCTATTTATCCCGTCAATACCTACAAATGGCTTTAAAATGCAAAAAAATAACAAAGGACAACCGCACATATTCATACGCAGTGATTAGGTCGTATTGACGCGATATCAAAAATGTTTCACGACACATACACACTGTGTTGATGGGATAAAAGCATTTCTAAGGGGAATGAGATGGTTGGAGGTCGCAATATAGACTCGGCGAGGCATGGTTAGTAAATTGGAGCAAAGGGATGGGCACTCGTCTGAATTGTTTTTGGAAATCAATAGGCTTGTTCCTCTTGCTATGGTAAATTTGTACGCCTAATTTGGTTAAGATCACATGCACTTTGTGGTATGAACGACAAAACCCTTAAATTATACCCAACGTTACCCAATGATATTATGTGTATGTATATGTCTATTTGTCATTTATTGTTAAAAATAATACAAGCTATAACAGACTGTGATCAGTAAGCGGAGACTGTGCGATGTACATGAGTGTATGATACAAGTACAGATATATGTATTAGTGGTCGTGGCATGGTCTGAAATCTATTTGCCTATTTGCCACGATTGTTATTTATTGTATTTAGTAGTTTACCCATGTACGCCATCTTGCATTGTACGTATATTATACCATAGTCCTGTATGTATGCTCATGAGGCAGTTGCCTAGATGCAATAAACTATTCTTCTGTTAAATGTCTACTAGGTTATTACATTTGCCATCATTTCAACCAATGGAATTGGATTATTTACCCGGCTCGCTAATTCAGTAATTGTAATGCACGATGGCCGGGAAGATACACGAGTACCAGGTGACCAGTTTGTATGGGTTCTATTGCAATTCCACATTTTAATAAACTGTTCAATATGTAGTATATATTTACAGAAACGCCAATCAAGATCTGCCTCCTACTACTTACAACAGTATATGCTTTTACAAGCCTCGCAAATATTTATAGGTAAGTCTTTTTATACCGCCGCCCCTGAATGGTGAGGGGGGTATATACTGTTAACGGCATCCGTACATCCATCCGTACATCCCGAAACCTTAACGGTCGGGTAATGTCTTATAATTTCTTTTTCCGACACGGATCTGCTTGATATTTCACACGCATTGTTCTAGTGGTCCTCTACTGCTCAACGACAAATCCACAATCGTCCCGCCCCTGATAAGCCCAGGGTCAACGTCACATACTTGGGGCATTTGAAACCTTATCGCTCGGGTAAGTGTCTTATAATTTCCTTGTACAGATTTGCTTGATATTTCAGACAAGCATTGCTCTAATGGTCCTCTACCATCCTGTGACAAATCCATGATCGTCCCGCCCCTGCTAAGCTCAGGGTCAAGGTCACATACTTGGTGCATTCAAAACCTTAACGCTCGAGTCAATGTCTTATATAATTTCTGTTTCCTTGCACTCAGCTGCTTGATATTTCACACATGCATTGTTTTAATGGTCCTCTACCGGCCTGTGACAAATCCACGATCGTCCCGTCCCCACTAAGCCCAGGGTCAGTCATATACTAGGTGTGTTTGAAACATTAGCGCTCGGGTAAATGTCTAATTATGTCTGTTTCCTTGATTGAATCTGCTTGATATTTCACACACGCATTGCTTTAATAGTCCTCTACTGCCCTGTGAAAAATCCACGATCGTCCCGCCCCACTAAGCCCAGGGTCAAGGTCACATAATTGGTGTGTTTGAAACCTTAAAGCTCGGGTAAATGTCTTATAATTTCTGGGTTGTGGCCAAGGAGTTACACCCGACTTGTGTGTTCAAACCTTGCCGTAGGCATCGAAAATGCTTTCATAATATTTCCATCCCTCTGGTCTGTCAGATGAGACTAAACTGTGGTCCCGTCTCAATATGACCTTAGCTGTTGCTGGGATGTTAAACCCATTCACTTTCTGCTTCAGTGAGGCTATATATATCCATATGCAAAGTTTCAGCCAAATCTATTTTGGAAAGTTGCTCCACTGCCCTGTTACAAATCCATGATCGTCCTGCCCCTGTTAAGCCCAGGGTCAAGGTCACATAATTGGTGCGTTCGAAACATGGGTAAGTGTCTTATAATGTCCGTTTCCTTGCATGGATCTGCTTGATATTTCACACACTCATTGCTCTGATGGTCTGCTTCCATGCTGTGACGCTTCTCTGGCCCTCTGTGTTTTCAAATGTGCCTCATTTTCTTGGCTGCCAGCGGGGGCATTCGACAGGCAACATTTTTAGTTTCCATTGATAAAAATTGGCGTATTGAGTTTTGTGTCAGTGTAGCGGCTTATCGGCCAGCACACTCATGCTTTATCAAACCATGATACGGATCGAAGATATTTTTAGATGCATCGGGCGGCTTGATGAAAGTATGCGGAAATAATTTAACGATGAGGTTCATCCTTACCGGAATCCCGATATCACTGGTTTGATCCTCCGGGTGCATCTGATGTGGTGAAAACCTGGAGCCAGATCTGGTTATTTTGATTTCAGTCTGAATATATTTTTGTTCTGCAAATAGTCGGTCCTGATTTTGAGCCCCGCACCCCCATCCATACAGGTGAAATATATGATTCAACCTTTTTAACCCAGTCAATATGTATGTTAAACCAAATTTCACAAAATAATAAGAAAGCTCTTTCATAAATTTTGCCAAAATTGAATAACATCAAAAAACATATTGATTTTACATTGTGGATTTATCCGTACAATTTGGGGAGGTTTCATGAAACACAGTAGAGGTAATGAAGGCTGGATATTCAGCATACATGTCTACTGTCTGTTTCACGAAAGCTGCCCAAATTTTACGGCCATATAGACAATTCAAAAACAATATTATTTTCGATAATATTAAATTAAAGGAAAATTTAAGAATGAGCCTTCTTTTTATTTCGTGAAATTTGGTAAAATATTGATTTTATTACGAAAAATTGATTTCTCTATGGGAATTTAACATGGGGGAAAAAGAGGTAAGGTAGTGTGGGAGGAGTCAAAAAACGAAAAATTTCGGAAATTGACTCCGAAACCGGACTAGATAGCTTCGATATGATCTAACTAAGAAAACAAAAGTTAAATTTTAAAAATCTGTCCAGTATTTCTGAAATTCTAAAAAATTTCCCCATGTTAAATCCCCATAGACATCTTCACTCTGTGAAGATGTCTATGGGGATTTAACATGGGGAAATTTTGTTTTCGCAATAAAATCAATATTTGACCAAATTTCACGAAATAAAAAGAAGGCTCATTCTTAAATTTTCCTTTAATTTAATATTATCAAAAAAAATATTGTTTTCGAATTGTTTATATGGGCGTAAAATTTGGGCAGCTTTCGTGAAACAGACAGTAGGTGCCATCTGGATTTCAGTGTAGTCTTAATAGGGTCAACACTGATTGCCAGTTATCCAGTCCCATTTGTTCTAGGACTGCACGAGAGCATTCAGTCTGATCAGGGACTATGCTGTTTGTCACTTGGTCACTTCCAACAAGAACAATGGTTACCATTAGATATACAAACTTCTTTCCCCGTAAAGTGTCCGCGTGCGGATAGGTTTTGAGAGTGGTTCTGTGAAAAAACACACTCTGTATGCTATTTGACACTATTTACTGGCAAAGTAATATGAAAACTGATTGGGAACGTGTGCACGTTTTAGAACTGTTCATGAATTTACACTTAATAAGTTTAATTGAGTATTTTCATATTATTTTTTTCAAAGTTTGATGGCGGAAATTTAAATTTATGCTAAAACCTTCCTCAACCCATTGCAGACTGCAAAGGGTTGAGGAAGTTTTTTAACATAAATTTACTTTTTTTTCAAGACTTTGTTTTTACCAGATACGTAGGTAGGTTTTGGCCACCCGGCTGGACGCTTAACAGGGAAAAATAATGGCATGGCCTTATTATTAAAGGACAAGGATCTGATAGGTCGGATACAATTACAGTAGTATAATTCCAGCACAAAAATATTTACACAATTCCCTAACATTTGATTGGTCCGTAGCAAGTCTCTGTCCAAAATTTATATCCCAGTAAACTCCATGCCAAACTACTTTCCGTAACCGTCAGGCGCAGTTAAAATAATTCTTAAGAAAACGGAAAATAAACACATTTTCTTGATGAATTTATTTCAAATGATGGGAATTATAAGGAATGAATGGCCTTTTTGTGGAATTTATCGCGGATATAAACTTGAAAAAGTCGCGGGAATACTGGACGAGGCCTTCCGGCCTTCGTCCAGTATTCCCGCGACTCTTTTCCAAGTTTATACCCCGATAAATTCCACAAAAAGGCCATTCATTCCTATAATGAGAATTTGGAGTATTTTTATACACCATCACAATAGTGGAGGGGCATTTAGTGTTACTGTTATCCATTCGTCCGTCACTAACCTTGCAACTTGTAAAACTTTTAGACTGTACTAGCTACACACCTGAAACTTGGTTTGTAGCTTCCTTATGTTGAGTAGATGTTGCAAAGTTTATTTTGATTTTTGAGTCGACCCCTGGATCATGGATTATCTCCCCCGTTTCGACTTAGAATTTTCCGATTTTGGCTTGTAACTCCTAAATCTTTTAAACAGTACACACCTGAAACTTGGAATGTAGCTTCCTTATGATGACTAGATACGCAAAGTTTATTTTGATTTCGATTTTTGATTTGACCCCAGGGTAATGGATTATCTTATCTTATCGACTTAGAATTTCCCAATTTTGCCTTGTAACTCATAAAACTTTTACACCGTACTAGCTACAGACCAGAAACTTGGTATGTAGCTTCCTTATGATCAGTAGATTATTTTGATGTTATAGGTATTTGAACCCCAGGTCATGCTTTATCTCCCCCTTTTTGACTTAGAATTTGGCTATTTTGCCTTATAACTCGTAAAACTTTTAAACCGTAATAGCTACAGACCTGAAAATTGGTATGTAGCTTCCTTATGAGTAGATATCCCCCTTTCAGACTTCACCATTTTTTCTTATAACTTGTAAAACTTCTAAATCGTAATAGCTGGAGGCTTCATGCTTGTTATGCAGCTTCTTTATGGTGTGTAGATGCACAAAGTGAATTTCTGTTTTTCCTTTGACACAGAGCCATGGATTATCTCCCCATTTTGGACTTGGAATTTTGCCTCGTTTACTATCAAAGCGATATGTGGGACATCTGTGTTATATGAACACATTTTCTAGTTTTTCTCTATTTTCGCCATTTCTGTTCCAAAGTATATGTTGTTACCACTCGTATGAACCGTCTCAACAAGACGGTTCATATGACTGGTAACAACATATACATGTACTTTTATGGAGAAATATACAAAATAATTTCATTTATTCAAAACAAAGTATTGTATCTATAGACTTCAGTGGGTTAATAGTCGTTTTGTTTTATGTTCCTTTTCTCCGACAGCGGTCCATAAGTATCACTGCTGGGACCCATTTCTCTAAACTTTGTATGGTAAAAAAAGTTTGTACAAAGATTTTTATGAACAACTTCTCACATTAACATGATTCCAAAATGCTACCAGTATCCACCTAACATGTACACATCATTAACTGTGAACACAAAAGAGTTGCCAACATTCTGTAAATGACGTCAAAAGATGACAAAATGTTTTCAACTATCGACGTCATTTATGGAAAATAATCTTCCTTGCCGGAATCCCGACCGGAGACCTAGTTTAGCCCTCATGTACGTCTTTATCACTTGTATGGCTTGTATGTCAGAGTAGAATCTGGTTATACCCCTTATATGAGTAATATGATTGTTCATAATCCTATTACTTTTAGGGGAAGGGGCCATGTGGCTTTGCTGTAGTATGGACCTGGCACCAGGTCAGGTTATTCTAATTTCAGGGCTAAATATATATATTTTTATGTAAATATTCCATTCTGATTTTGAGATTTTCCCCCAATGCAGCAGGTCGACTACAGGATCAAAACCGTTGGCCCTGCCTTAAATTACCTTAGCTGTTGACAGGCCGTTAAACACAAACACACAAACAAAATTTTGTTAATATTTTTCATGAGATATTGCACAGGTACAAAATCACATGGCATGTCTCATATGCCAGATTCCCCTGGAGCTTGACGTGCCTTCCGCTGCTATCCACGTGGGAATCCCTGTACCTGGTGGGTATCGTGCCCCTCGAGGTGTACAACAGTGTCGTCCATGGTGCGTTGGGACTCTCCACGAAGCTCCCATTCCTGCCGCTCATGTTGACGTCGTGCTACTGCTCTCTGGGCATTTTCTACTGCTGGGTTAGCGCGTACTGGCTCGCCTTCCAAGACAAACCAAAGTTCGGGAAGCAGAGTTAACGTAGAGCAGTCTTGTGTGATGGGAATAGTTGCGGAGACAAAACACTTCATAAACTCCTGGGGCCATTTCACTAAACTACTACAATGTTTGTAAGTGCAGAATTATAATAGTCTGTAAATTTCACATTAACACTGTTTTCTTGTAAACAATTATTGGATTTACATGTATATTTGCACAAATAGGCTGCCTATGCTCAATAAATGTAAATTCATCAATTGAAATTTGCAGACGATTCTAAATTTGCACTTACGAACATTTTAGTCGTACGAAGCTTAGTGAAACGGGCCCCTGTACCGTCCATATCTAAATTAAGGTACCTTCCATGAATCTGATTTGCACTTTAAATTATTTAAGATGTTTTCTATCTTTTTCAACTGAAACAAATGTTGACGTAGCAGGCCATGTACACCACAACATAATTGTGACTGACTGGAGAAATGGGGCTTATCTTACGATCATTGTAGCTCCTGGTCAAATTCCACACTCCTGTAGCCTGATAACGATCTATATTGCTTTACAGAAGCATAGTGGGTGTTTCATTGATGGAATGGCGAACAGTGCAGATCCTGGTCAGAATATGCGGATGCACAGGCTGATCAGGACCTTCGCTGGTCGCAAAACCCATAAGCCCCATTTCTCCATTCACAGCTGAGCTACAATTAATGGAATATGACAGGTTCCTAATGATGATAGTTATTTCCTTCAGAAATATTTATTGAATGTGACATTATGTGTCATAATTAACAGTTAAAGGTACATGCCCACTCAGTAGGCACAGAATGTTCTTTATAGGAATTAAATAAGTGTATATTTGTGCCACTATTCCACCAGTTCTATTACGAGTGCCGCTATACAGATATAATCATTTAGTAATATATATTGTACTGATTTGACGCGCTGTGGTATCAGGCTATTTTCAAATGCAAATGAGGCATGCTATTTTTTAATTATTTATACTAATTAAATGTGTCACCTGAAAAAATAATATTTTCGACAGATTATAAAGTATGATCATTGCACATCAAAAAATAATTACAGAGAATAAATAGTAATGTCCATTACCGTTTTAAGGAAACACGGTTATCGCCTGTTGATATCAGTGTGGAAATTTAGATCCGATATAAAATGTATAATAATGCCAATCAATATGTGGGGTAATGGTGAATGAATGTTTGTTTTTCTCAGATGATGTCTAATATAAAGAAAATGTTGTGCCTACTGAGTGGGTATGTTCCTTTAAAGTTCAAATAATCTCATTTACCGCTAGAGGGTATGGCTATGAACAAAATCACCTCAGACTGGTATGGGAGTTTTTGCAGTGTTGCGTCTCCGCAACTATGGTGGGAAATGGCAATTTTTGTTGAGTCTACTTGCAGAGAGATGGACTGTGATCGCAATGATGTCTTGGTATTCACCCTTAGAATGTGGGCTTCATGAACTGCTGTGTGCTGTTATTTTATATTTTGTCATCTTTCTCAATAAAACATGGGTTGACAGCACATAAGAATCATGTCCATCAGATCAGTAAGTGTTGTCAAAGCATGCTTCTAGTGTGAAAAATATAAAATAAACATCAAATGACCCACTTTAAAGATACATGCCCACTCAGTAGGCACAGCATTTTCTTTATAGGAATTAAATCAGTGTATAATTGTGTCACTATTCCACCAGTTCTAAAAATTACAAGTGCCCGCTGTACAGATATTATCATTCAATAATTCCAGCACAAAAATATTTACACAATTCCCTAACATTTGATTGGCTCGTAGCAAGTCTCTGTCCAAAATTTATATCCCAGTAAACTCCCACGCCGAACTACTTTCCGTAACCGTGAGGCGCAGATAAAATAATTATTAAGAAAACGGAAAATAAACACATTTTCTTGATGAATTTATTTCAAATGCTAGAATTATAAGGAATGAATGGCCTTTTTGTGGAATTTATCGGGGATATAAACTTGGAAAAGTCACGGGAATACTGGACGAGGCCTTCCGGCCTTCGTCCAGTATTCCCGCGACTTTTCCAAGTTTATACCCCAATAAATTCCACAAAAATGCCATTCATTCCTACAGTAATATTTATTTTACTGATAGTGACTCGCGGTGGTATCAGGCTATTTTCATATACAAATGAGGTATGCTATTTTTTAATTATTTATACTAATTAAATGAGTCGCCTGAAAAAAATAATATTTTCAACAGATTTATAAAGTATGATCAAATAAATAAATACAGAGAATAAATAGTACTGTCTGTTAACATTTTAAGGAAACACTGTTATTGCCCGATATCAGTGTGGAAATTTACGTCTGATAAAAAATGTTTCATAATGCCAATCAATATGTGGGGTAATGGTGTATAGCGGGCACTCGTAATTTTGAAAACTGGTGGAATAGTGGCACAATTATTCACTTGTTTAATTCCTATAAAGAACAGTTTGTGCCTACTGAGTGGGCAGGTACCTTTAATTCAGCTTTATAAGGGTTATAGCACAAAGGATGCAGCTGGGGTTATTTTTTACATTTTAGAGATATTTGTAGGTGTTTACGGGATAAATAGAATAGTAGGTTAGTGCCGTGAATGGGAAAACATATCTGGCGCGGCACGGAAACAGAATGGGCTCGACAGAGCCTCGCCCATCCCATTTCCTAAGCCTTGCCAGATATGTTTTCCCATTCACGGCACTAATCTAATAAAAAATGTTTCATAATGCCAATCAATATGTGGGGTAATGGTGTTTAGCGGGCACTCGTAATTTTGAAAACTGGTGGAATAGTGGCACAATTATTCACTTGTTTAATTCCTATAAAGAACAGTTTGTGCCTACTGAGTGGGCAGGTACCTTTAATTCAGCTTTATAAGGGTTATAGCACAAAGGATGCGGCTGGGGTTATTTTTTACATTTTAGAGATATTTGTAGGTGTTTACGGGATAAATAGAATAGTAGGTTAGTGCCGTGAATGGGAAAACATATCTGGCGTGGCACGGAAACAGAATGGGCTCGACAGAGCCTCGCCCATCCCATTTCCGAAGCCTTGCCAGATATGTTTTCCCATTCACGTCACTAATCTAATATTCTCTATTTCTGCTGGCAGTTAAGGATGTCATTAGATGGGACACAATATACATAAAATGTGTATGTTCCTAGTTCAAATATGATCAGGAGATATACTAGCTAAATGTGGCTGTGACAGGAGAAATGGGGCTTATATGATTTGTGGCCAGTGTAGCTCCTGATCAAATAGCACACTCTGTAGCCCCATAATGATCTATATTGCATGTTAGAAGCATGAATGGTGGGTCATTGATCGAATGGCGAACAGTGCAGATCCTGATCAGACTGTGCGGATGCACAGACTGATCTGGATCTACAGTGATCGCAAAACCCATAAGTCCCATTTCTCAAGTCGCATCCACAAACACCTTTGAGATACAGTCTACCCTCGTTACCTCAAGCTCACTTTAGTCGAACTACTGATAACTCAAAGTCAAATTCTTGGTCCAAAGTACAGTTTTTCCTATATACTAGTAATAACTCTTAACTCAAATGTTCACTATTAACCCATTTCTCGCTGACTAAATGCCATTTTGATTGGTTAAAATCATAAATATTTTCTTTGAATGTGCTTAGAAGTATATGTTGTGACCACCATTGAGACGGTTCAAATGAGTGGTCGCAACATATACTTTCATTGAAAATAAAAATAAAATATTTTTTAAAAAATCATACCCGTAAAGATGTATTCCACATGTAATGGGTTAGTAAACTCTCTAGTATTTTCATGTCCCCTGGACTTTGAGTAAACGAGTGTTGACTGTCACTGTACAGGGGCCGATTTCATCAAAATTGCAAAGTATACTTTTCTAGCAAAGTATACTTTGAGGGAGTAATCATTTATTTTTCTTGAAATGCATTATTTCAAATAGAACTAACAAATGCATGTATTTCATGATTAAAAGTATGCAGAATTATTATACTGAATTTATTACATTATCACAGCCAAAATGGCTGTGATAATGTAATAAATTCAGTATAATAAAAATTAATAAATTTATCCTAAAATTGAAAATTTCTCCCTCAAAGTATACTTTGCTAGAAAAGTATGCTTTGCAATGTTGGTGAAATAGGCTACAGGTGTTGTACCCCGAAGATTTACTTGTAGGACATTTGTGGTGGCAGCATTTTTCTGCCTATAAAATTATGCAATAATAAATGAGCAACAATCTGAGAAAATCAGGCTTATTAAATTTTTGTCCCTACACCATGTCCGGTTATTCTAATTTCAGGGCTGAATATATATATTTGTTTCTATGTAAATATTCCGCTCTGATTTTGGCTTTCCTCCCAATGCAGCAGGTTTAAACTTGGGATCGAACCCGTTGGTCCGGCCTTCAGTCTGTATACAAATACAACCCGACAGCAACCTGCTTTTTCACTGGATTTGTATCTGATAGTTCGCTGATCCAGTTGCAAACGGCTAACTGTACTTTACGGAACGGAACGGAACAAGATGTGTGGTACCCAACAGGGGTTACACTGTTAAATATAAAATACATACCGGTGTAACAGGAAATCTCCCCCCCCCCTGGAAATCTTCCCCCCGGGAAATATTCCCCCCCGCCTGGAAATTCTCCCCCCCCCCCCCCCCACACCATCACCACCCACAGACACTGTCCACAAAACTTTTAATGTATTTTCATATACATTGTATGATATTGTGCTCAGGAGCATACAAAATGCACATGCTAGAACCAGTCTGTTGGTAACAGAGGACGTAATATCCCTACATGTATACCCAACTAACATAGTCATAATGTATGCCTGCTTGTGGAGAAGTATGTGAATAGGCGAGGCAGTATTTTCTATAAAAGAGCTCTCCAATTTAGTATAATATCTATACATAGACAATATAGTGGTGGTGGGGCGGTAGAGATTCTATTTACCGGTATATGCGGTATAATTCCCCATTACCGTACCATAACTATTATGTATGTTGGCTGGTAGAGAGTTATCTAGGTTAAATCTCTACCATAGCTGCATATGATTGGTATAAATGTATAGCACATGGTGGGGGTGGGTCTAGAAAATAAAAACAGTATATCTGTGTAGAACAGCAGCATGTGGCATGTATTGGTGTAATGGGGGGGGGGGGAATTATTTCCTAGGAAATATTTCAGGGAAATATCCCCCGCCACCATCTACCTTATGCATAGTGGAAATGGACGTCTCTTTGTAGACAAGAATAGCCCACGATTGGGGGAGTATTTCTGATGAAACAAAATAATGTATGTTGGTGTAGAACAGACGGCATGTGCCTTGTATTTGTGGGGGGGGAGATTTTCCTAGGAAATATCCCCCCCCCTCGCCATCTACCATATACAAAGTGGATGTGACTGTCTCTTTGTAGAGAAGAATAGCAGGTGATTGCGGGAGTATTTCTGATGAAATGTATTTTGGTTTAGAACAGATAGCATTTGGCATGTATTGAGGGAGGGGGGGGGGGGGTTTCCTAGGAAATATTCCCCCCCCCCAACCATCTACCATATGCATAGCGGATGTGAATGTCTCTTTGTAGACGAGAATAGCCTACGATTGGGGGAGTATTTCTGATGAAATGAAATGTATGTTGGTGTAAAACGGATAGCATTTGGCATGTATTTAGGGAGGGGAGGGGAGATTTTCCTAGGAAATATTCCGCCCCGCCACCATCTACCATATGCATAGTGGACAAGAATAGCGAACGATTCGGGGAGTATTTCTGATGAAACAAAATAATGTATGTTGGTGTAGAACAGACAGCATGTGCCATGTATTGGTGGGGGGGGAGATTTTCCTAGGAAATATCCCCCCCACCATCTACCATATGCAAAGTGGATGTGATTGTCTCCTTGTAGAGAAGAATAACAGGTGATTGCGGGAGTATTTCTGATGAAATGAAATGTATGTTGGTGTAGAACAGACAGCATTTGGCATGTATTGAGGGAGGGGGGGAGATTTTCCTAGCAAATATCCCCCCCCCCCCCCAACCAACTACCATATGCATAGCGGATGTGGATGTCTCTTTGTAGACAAGAATAACCCATGATTGGGGGAGTATTTCTGATGAAATAATGTATGTTACCCCCCCCCCCCCAACCAATACATGCCACATTCTATCTGTTCTACACCAACGTATTACATTATTTCATCAGAAATACTCCCCCCCCCCAATCGTGGGTTATTCTTGTCTACAAAGAGACATCCACATCCGCTATGCATATGGTAGTTGGTTGGGGGGGGATATTTCCTATGAAAATCTCCCCCCCCCCCCTCCCTCAATACATGCCAAATGCTATCTGTTCTACACCAACATACATTATTTCATCATGAGGGAGGGGGGTTATTCTTGTCTACAAAGAGGCATTAACATCCGCTATGCATATGGTAGATGGTTGGGGGAGATATTTCCTAGGAAAAATCTCCCCCCCCCCCCCCCCCCTCTCTCCCCCGCCAATATGCGTCACATGCTAACTATTCTAAACAAACATTTTCACTTGATCAGAAATCTTCCCCCAATCTTGTGATATTCTTGTCTATTAAGGGACTTACACTATGCATATGGTAGATTGGGGTGGGGTGTGATGGAGGTGATGGATGTTCCCCTTTCTTATACACTCCCGCCTGCGATTCGCTTACCAAGAATTGCAATCCAGCGGTCCTTGAATTGCAATTCTTCCCCTCTGGAATTGCAGTCTAATTGCGGTCCAAACGCGGTCCCGTTTTTGCGGTCATTCTTTCGCGATACCGTTTGTGCGGTCATTCTTTCGCGGTCCAGTTTGTGCGGTCATTCTTTCGCGATACCGTTTGTGCGGTCATTCTTTCGCTATTTGCGGTAAAAACTTACCGTATCATCGTATAGTACAGTTTGTTTACATTATCAGTGATTATACAAACGTACTATACGAATATTATACAAACCTACGATATCCGTTCGTATATACATGATATACGATATATCCGTACGGATATGGTATGAATATAAACTAGTCTTGGTGCGATGGCCGACTGATCGAGTTCTAAACTAGTCGTGGTGCGATGGCCGACTGATCAAGTTCTAAACTAGTCCTGGTGCGATGGCCGACTGATCGAGTGCTATACTAGTCCTGGTGCCATGGCCGACTAATCAAGGGCTAAACTAGTCTCAGTGCGATGGCCGACTGATCAAGGGCTAAACTATTCCTGGTGCGATGGTCGACTGATCAAGTTCTAAACTAGTCCTGGTGCGATGGCCGACTGATCAAGTTATAAACTAGTCCTGGTGCGATGGCCGACTGATAGAGTGCTATACTAGTCCTGGTGCGATGGCCGACTGATCAAGTGCTAAAGTAGTACTGGTGTGATGGCCGACTGATCAAGTTCTAAACTAGTCCTGGTGTGATGGCCGACTGATTGAGTGCTATACTAGTCCTGGTGCGATGGCCGACTGATCAAGTGCTAAAGTAGTCCTGGTGTGATTGCCGAATGATCTAGTGCTATACTCGGCATGGCCGACTGATCACGTGCTATACTGGGCATGGTGAGATGGCCAACTGATCAAGTGCTATACTGGGCATGGTGCAATGGGCGACTAATCAAGCGCTATGCTACTTATGGTGCGATGGCAGACTGATCAAGTGCTCTACTAGTCCTGGTGCGATGACCGACTGATCAAGGGCTAAACTAGTCCTGGTGCGATGGCCGACTGATCAAGTTCTATACTAGTCCTGGTGCGATGGCCGACTGATCAAGGGCTACACTAGTCCTGGTTCGATGGCCGACTGATCAAGGGCTAAACTAGTCCTGGTGTGATAGCCGACTGACCAAGGGCTAAACTAGTCCTGGAGCGATGGTCGACTGATCTAGTTCTATACTAGTCATGGTGAGATTGCCGACTGATCAAGTGCTAAACTAGTCCTGGTGGCTGGTGTGATGGCCGACTGATCAAGTTCTAAACTTGTCCTGGAGCAATGGCCGACTGATCTAGTTCTAAACTAGTCCTGGAGAGATGGCCGACTGATCAAGTTCTAAACTAGTCCTGGTGCGATGGCCGACTGATCGAGTGCTATACTTGTCCTGGTGCGATGGCCGACTGATCAAGGGCTAAACTAGTCCCGGTGCGATAGCCGACTGATCAAGTGCTATACTAGTCCTGGTGTGATGGCCGACTGAACAAGTTCTGAATTAGTCCTGGTGCGATGGCCGACTGATCAAGTGCTATACTAGTCCTGGTGAGATGGGAAACTGATCAAGTTTTAAACTAGTCCTGGTGCGATGGCCGCCTGATCAAGTTCTAAACTAGTCCTGGAGCGATGTCTGACTGATCAAGTGCTAAACTAGTCCTGGTGTGATGGCCGACTGATCAAGTTCTAAACTAGTCCTGGTGTGATGGCCTACAGATCAAGTGCTAAACTAGTCCTGGTGCGATGGCCGACTGATCAAGTGCTAAACTAGTCATGGTGCGATGGCCGACTGATCAAATCGCATGCCATAATAACTAGATGGCCATGGCCTGCATGTCGTGCCCGCCGAGGCATTTGATAGTACAAACAATTTTTTTTATTGCAACAAAGCTTTAGCCCGTCGACGTAAAAACAGGCCGCACCCGCCGAGGCTTTGATAGTATACCCAAACACTTTAATTAAAAAACACTTTAACCAAAAACTTTATCCTGAATGCACACCGATGTGCCAACTATATCGCTCTGTCTGCAAGCGAGCCCAACAAAAACTTTAAGGGAAATTTCAAAGTAATTTGACCGTGACATTGGGCACATATAAATAATAATGAAAATGTGGGTGACAAATACACCGTATGTGAAGTTTCGAGTGAATTGGTGAAGCGGTTTCAGAGATATAGTGTTCTTAAAGGTACATGCCCACTCAGTAGGCACAAAATGTTCTTTATATCAGAGACATCATCTGAGACATTTTCGGGCAAAATAAACATTAATTCACCATTAATACACATATTTATTGGCATTATTATACATTTTATATCAGACGTAAATTTCCACACTGCTATCAGGGGCGATAACCGTGTTTCCTTAAAATGTTACCAAGACATTACTACGGTATTTATTTTTTGATGTGCAATGATCATACATGTACTTTATAATCTGTCGAAAACATTATTTTTTCAGGGAAACACATTTAATTAGTATAAGTAATTAAAAAATATCATGCCCCGTTTTGCCTATGAAAATAGCCTGATATCACCGCGTGTCACTATCAGTGAAATAAACATTACTAAATGATTATATCCATATAACGGGCACTCGTAATGTTTAGAACTGGTGGAATAGTGACAAAATTATACACTTATTTAATTCCTACAAATAACTGAGAATACACATAACTTTAATTGTTGTGCCTACTGAGTGGGTATGTACCTTTAATTAGCATAAATTATTAAAAACAAGAAATGCGTCTGTCGAACGCGGATGCCACCTGCAGCATATTTGAGAAACTGTGACAAAGTGGTTAACCGAAAAGTGTGACGGACGGACGGACAGACGGACGGACGGAAGGACGGTCCAAACACTATATGCCACCCGTTTCTTCGAAACCCGGTGGCATAAAAATATCATGCCTCATTTGAATATGAAAATAGCTTTATATCACTGCTAGTCATTATCAGTAAAATAAATATTACTAAATTATTATATATGGATAGCGGGCACACATAATTTTTAGAACTGGTGGAATAGTGACACAATTATACACTTATTTAATTGCTATAAAGAACAGTTTGTGCCTACTGAGTGGGCATGTACCTTTAAAAACTTTAACCTTAAATCAAAAAAATTTAACCGGACGCACGAAGTGACGTATGTAGGCCAATGTGACAACTATATCGCACTGTCCACATGCAGGCATGTCAAAAACTTTGAGGTAAATTTCAAAGTAATTTTACCTTGATATTGGGCACAGGGGTTGCAGGGGTTGAGCATAGAATGAAAATATGGATGATGTTAAACACACATGTGAAGCTTCGAGTGAATTGGCGAAGCTGTTTCTGAGATATAGTGTTCTTAAAAACTTTAACCTACGGTAAATAAAAACCAGATGGCCATGGCCCGCATGTTGAGCCCACCGAGGCATTTGATGGTGTCCGAGTATATTTATTTGAAGTTTGAATTAACGTATGTAAAAGCTTTAACGCAAATTTGAAAGTCATTTGACCTTGACCTTGGGGCACAGGGGCCGCATGAGTGGGACATAGAATGAATATATGGATGATGACTAATAAGCATTTGATGTTTCAAGTCAATGTGACTTTAAAAGGATATGGTATTTAAAAACATACACCGATTTCGGACGGACTGACGCTCGGACGTCATTGTGATCACTAAGTCTCGCTTTCCGCAAGCAGGCTCGGCAAAAAAAAATACAGATGGACGTCAATGTGCAGACTATATCGCACTGTCCGCAGGCGGTCGCGACAACAATTGTCCAACCCCTTTTTAAAGGTGCAAGCCCACTCAGTAGGCTAAAAATGCTCTTTATGGGAATTAAATAAGTGTATAATTGTCACTATTCCACTAGTTATAAACATTACGAGTGCCCGCTATACAGATATAATCATTTGGTAATATTTATTTTACTGATAGTGACGCGCGGTGGTATCGGTATTTTCATGTGCAAATGGGGCATGATATTTTATAATTATTTATACTATTAAATTAAATGCATCAACTGAAAACAAAATTGACAGATTATAAAGTATGATCATTGCACATCAAAAAATAAATATAGAGAATAAATAGTAATGTCCGTTAACATTTTAAGGAAACACGGTTATCGTCCCCCCTGATATCAATGTGGAAATTTTCTTCTGATATAAAATGTATAATAATGCCAAACAATACGTGGGTAATGGTAAATGATTGTTTATCTGGCCAGAAATGTCTCCGATGATGTCTCTGACATAAAGAACATTTTGTGCCTACTGAGTGGGCATGTACCTTTAACGCTAGCTCCGCCCTGTCCAGTGAGACCTATGCATGTGTTAAGTTTCATAAAAAATATTGCAAAGGGTGTTCGCGTTATGCTCCGGACAAATCAGTGCGCTAAAAAAAACAAAGGGAGATAACTAAACAAGAAAATGTGTTCATAGAACACGGATACCCCAAATATCGCTTTGATAGTAAACAAGGCAAAATTCCAGTGTCCAAAAGGGAGAGATAATCCATGACACGGGGTTCGAATCAAAAATCGAAATAAACTTTCCGCATCTACTCATCATAAGGAAGCTACATATCAAATTTCAGTGCTGTAGCTATTACAAAAGTTTTACGAGTTACAAGGCAAAATTTTCAAATTCTAATTCAAAAAGAGGGAGATAATCCATGACTCGGGGGTCGAATGAAAATAAACTTTGCAAATCTACTCATCATAAGGACATACCAAGTTTCAGGTGTGTAGCTATTAGGGTTTAAAAGTTTTACGAGCTACAAGACAAAATTGGAAAATTCTAACTTGAAAAGGGGGAGATAATCCATGACCATGGGGTCGAATCAAACATACATGTACCAAGTTTCAGGTATGTAGCTATTACGGTTTAAAAGTTTTTCGAGTTACTAGGTTGGTGACGGACGGAAGAACGGACAAGGTCAAGGGTAACACTAAATGCCCCCTCCACTATCGTGGTGAGGCAAAAGTTGTCATATACAAGTAACTTACCTTAATTCATCAGTTACACATCAGACGATGAATGAACTTTAATTCTGGTGTAGAATATTAAAGTTATTCATTATATTCAATAGTGCTGCTTTGACATGACGTGAAATTAAAACTTGCATGACATGAAGTAGTAGTAAGGGAGTCAAAATGATACCACCTACCGTGATATCATTTATAACCCTCTATAATACCCCCACCACCCCCGAAAATCAAAAAATTGGTTAACGAGGAAAATTGGGTCTCCCGACAGCAAATTTATGAATTTTTGGAGAAAATAATTTTGAAAAGAGGGAGTCCCAATTATATTGGTAATTGACTTTTGAAAGTATATATTGGTGTCATAAATACATCATGTTTTTTTTCACATCCAAATTGACAGAACAAAAAAACAAGTACCAATATTATTAGAGAAAATGGATAATACAATACAATTGGAATTGAAAGTTTTTAATGCCTGTGTTGAAGAAGTTTACGAAGCTTACGGGGTTATAATCCTGTATATAAATTCTATAAAATGAGAACACTAGGCGATATCGAATACATGAAATACCAGCGTAATTTATTACGCTCCGATAAAACGTTACATTTACAATATTATACCGGCAATTATGTCAACTATACAAGAGGCAAATACAAACATTAAGACGGATAATGCGTATCGGATATGAAACTAAGGTGTATTATATAAAAAATTTAAAACCCAACGATTCGTTTACGAATGTACATTTCTACGATATCGCTTATAAAGATATTGAAAAATTATTATTTAAAAAAAAACAACTACTAATTAATTTATAGCCGAGTGTATTTTCCTTATCGAAGGTATGTAAACGGGCTATCTGAAATTAAATTATTTTTTCATCAACCTCTAGCGGTCTTATAGGAACGCCGTTGTCATACTTTGAGGGTATTTTTTCCTTATCGGTGGTATGTAAACTGGCAATCTGAATTTATTTTTGTATCAACCTCGAGCGGTCGGACTCGGAACGCCGTTGTCATGCAGTTGTTTACCATAGCGACAATTACGGGTTATGCATATTTATAACCGAGTTTATTTTCTATGTAAACTGGCAATTTATTTTTACATCAACCTCAAGCGGTCGGACTCGGAACGCCGTTGTCATGTAGTTGTTTACCATAGCGACCACATTTGTAGGGATAGAAATAAATAAATAAAAAGTTTAGCTCCAACCGCGGCGCGAACCCACGACCCTCGTCTCTATAGAATATCGCCTTAACCACACGACCCACGTAGGCTGTTATGATAAACATACCTATTGTTGTACAAGTATCGATTTACGACAATGTTTTCAATTAACAAAAACGGGTTATGAACCATACGTAAATTGATAGCCGAGGTAAACAGACAGTTATTTATACGAGTGTATCAATTTACACAGGCGATTAAAGTGTAAACCTCGACCGAATTTGTTATGCGATTACGGCGTAATTCTCAGTGAAAAACACATGTTGTATAGGTATGTAAATTTGTTTACTGCACCAATATAATTATTTTATAAAATATCACAATGGTGCTGTAACATTTCTTCCGACTTTATCTCCAAGTTTTTCCCTAAATTTATCCCAATCAGTACACTCAATTTTGGGCATGGTGGCGCGCGCCTTGATTCTTATATCATTTTTTTATTTTTCATATCTCCCCATTTCTTCCACCACGGATTCAAACTCTAAATTTTATATTTTCTTATCGGCCAACGCTTTGGACACCATAACGTCGATGGTATTTTTCTTCGACCTGGCGAGAACAGATATTCTATCGTGTTTTCTACATTTTTTCTCGAGTTTTCCACCCGACACCCTAATTACCATACACAACAACCCAGAAACGGCCGACACCGCACATAAAATCCCCGCTACAGGAACCGTTATAATCGTGGATATAGTTGCAGCTGTCCCCGCCCCACACAACACAGAAACACTCGCTAGAGCCGTGCTAGATGCTTCAGCCATGTTCACCGCGCGTCTATATTTGTTAGCGTTTCTTTTTCTATTTGTATATTCTCTAAAATATCCTGCATAGCGACGATATTATTCAACCTAAAATCTGAACTTCTTTCGTTAATTGTACACAGTGTTGATGGAGTGGTATTGACAATTGGAAGCGTTGATTCGTTCATATTTAAATTTTACAAATTTAGTTCAATATATTAGTATTTACAAAATAAGTTCAATTAACAATGAGACAATAGTGGAAGAACTCTCTGGGTCACCGATTTTCGTAACAAAGTTAATAACACTACCTTTGGAAAGTCTAATTCGATCGTCACCGGCGAACGAAACCACCGTCGAACTATCTCCAGAGATTTTAGTGACTCCAACCCCCCGTTCTTCCCCATCTACTACAATATTTACCGCGACCGCGCCCACAAGTTTACCACTAGCATTAACCGAGCAGACCGCCATTTGGATAACTTCACCCGCAGCTGTCATAGTGTATCCCCCACATTTATTACTCGCTTTGGCACCGAACGAATATTCATAGCGCCCCTCCACCAATGGGCCCCGCTTCTCAGCCCAAACTGTTATGACACGTTTTGGTGTTTTCATTGTTCGCACTATTCCGGTAAGCGCATTGGTTGCGTTATATGCCTCAGTACGAATCTTATAAGAGGCCTCCTCAAGAGCTTTGGTCGCGGCTATACGATCATGTTTCAGTTTATCGGAAACTTCGGTTATCTTTCCGTCTAGTTCGGTAAGTGTCGCTTCTCTGCTGAGAGAGTCCTCTAAGCGCAACGCATCATAAGCCTCCGTAATGGTCGCCTGGTGGCCTTCTAGGGCTTTCTCACACCCGACCGGGCCTCTTTTTGAAATTCGGTTATTTTCCCGTCTAGTTCAGCAACCGCCGCTTCTCTGATGAGAGAGTCCTCTGAGCGCAACACCTCATAAGCCTTCGCAAGGGCTGCCTGGTGGTCTTCTCGGGCTTTCTCAACACCCGACCGGGCCTCTTTTTGAAATTCGGTTATTTTTCCGTCTAGTTCACCAACCGCCGCTTCTCTGATGAGAGAGTCCTCTGAGCGCAACATCCTATAAACCTCCGTAAGGTCCGCGTGGTGGTCTTCTCGGGCTTTCTCAATACCCGTTCGGACCCCCTCAACCCCCAACCGGGCCTCTTTTCGAAATTTGGTTATTTTTTCGTCTAGTTCAGTAAGTGCCGCTTCTCTGTTGAGAGTCCTCTGAGCGCAACGCCCCATAAGCCTCCGCAATGGCCTCCTTGTGGTCTTCTTGGACCCCCTCAACCCCCGACCTGGTCTCTTTCAGAAATTCGGCTATTTTCCCGTCTAGTTCAGTAAGTGTCGCTTCTTTACTGAGAGAGTCCTCTAAGCGCAACGCATCATAAGCCTCCGCAAGGGCCTCCGCAAGCTTCGACTGGTGGTCTTCTCGGACTTTATCAATACCCGACCGGGTCTCTATTCGAAATTTGGTTATTTTTTTATCTAGTTCGGCAACCGCCGCTTCTCTGACGAGAGAGTCCTCTGAGCGCAACACCTCATAAGCCTCCGTAAGGTCCGCCTGGTGGTCTTCTCGGGCTTTCTCAATACCCGACGTGGCCTCTTTTCGAAATTTAGTTATTTTTTTATCTAGTTCGGTAAGTGCCGCATCTCTAATGAGAGAGTCCTCTAAGCGCAACGTATCATAACCCTCCGTAAGGGCCGCCTGGTGGTCTTCACGACTTTTTGTATTCACAGCCAGGGCATATTCTCTAAGTTGTGATAGTAGACTCTTGTGAATCTCGTCCGTGGCCACCGATATATACTGAGCAAAACTAGAAACGTCCCTCCATGTTTAAGGAAAGATTCATCAAAAACCAAAAGGGTTACTTTTAAAAATCAAAATGGAAAAACAAGTTCATTCATTTCTGTATCAAAGCCAATAAATTGCATTTGGATATCTTGTTAAATATTCGAGAGATAACCGGCCAAGGGCGGTAGGGGTCAAAATCAAAAATCACAAAAACTCAGAAATGTGTTACTTAATGTTTAGAGATGGAATTTCAATAAGTAATGTGGCAAATTCAGTAAATCTCGTTAGTACCGAGTGTGGCCACCATTTGCATGAATGCATACAATGATCCTACGCCGCATCGACGTGACGTAACGCAATACCAGTGCGTTGGGCAAATTCCTCCATTCCCGTTGTAACGCCCGTGTAAGATCGCGAACATTGTCAATCTGATGGTTAGCTCGTGCTTTGCGCCCACTCATCCCATATGTGCTCAATGGATTGAGATCCGGGGAGACCGCGGGCCATGGCATGACGTCGACGTTGTTTTTGCTGTAAGTATTGAGTGGTGACCCTGGCTACGTGAGGGCGGGCATTGTCGTGCATCAATGTCACACCAGAACCATGCTGACGGATAAATGGTAAGGCATGTGCATTTAGCACATCTGCAACATAAAGTTGTGCATTGATGTTGCCCTGTACAACAACCAAATCTGTCTTCCGGTTTCCCATGATCCCACCCCAGACCATTACGCTCCCTCCACCAAACCTGTTCTTCTCAACAATGCAACAATCGGTGAATCTTTCATTTTTACGCCTGTATACCCGTAATCTTCCGTCAGCATGACTAACTGTGAACCGAGATTCATCGGTGAACAAAACTCGGTTCCAGTCAGCCCTTCTCCAGTTCAGATGACGTCGCGCCCATAACAGTCTGGCAGCACGGTGACGTTGGGTCATTATCTGACCAGTGTACGGGCGGCGTGCCCGGATTGGTTGGGCGTTACGACGTAACCGGTTGCGAATGGTCTGCCCTGAGACACCGTATCGCCTAGCAGTGACTGTGGCTGCCAATCGACGTTGACGTAAGTGCGTCAACGTAATGTAACGATCGGCTCTAGCCGTCGTTACACGAGGCCTACCAGGTCGCTGCCGGTCTTGAACAGCCCCAGTCTGCTGGTACCGGGCTGCAAGACGATCAATCGTCTTCCGACAGCAACCAAACCGAGGCGCGACCGCCCTGGCGGCCATCCCACCCGCAAGCATCCCAATTGCCTGATTTCGCTCGTTTTCGGAAAGCCGTGGCATATCGAAAACAGTGAAAAATTAAAAAAGTTTTTTAATTTTCCGAATAGCCCCTATCGCATGAATGGTACGACATGAACTGAATCACCTTATCGATGACAAGTATAGCGTGCACGTGCAAAAAGTGGAAATCAACGTTCCGGTCACTGGCCGCTATGTAAACCATGTGTATCGGCTAAACTCTACACGATCGTATTCTGAACATCGCCACTGTTTAAAATACATGTACTTTGAACATGTGGTACATACATGGACAGAGCTACACCGGCTATAAAACAGGGACGTTTCTAGTTTTGTTGAGTATAGTTCTATTGATCAAGGCCTTTGTTTTTTGGGTAGTTAAAAAGTCGCCCTCTGTCGGGATGAATCCCCCTTCTGTCGGTTCCAAATTCTTTGAATTTGTCACCCAATCGGAAGAACTACCTGGTCCGTATATACTCATTTTCAATAATGTTGATAATATATATTACGAACATGCGTTTAATTCTAATTAATTTTCTTAAATTAATTAATTTGAAATTTCTAAGACGACCGAAATCGGGTAATCGTTCTTCAACTTTCTCGCTTGATCATCGAGAATAGAGACCGTAAATTCGTGGATGTGTCCCGTTTCCAAAACTTTCATCTCGGGGTGTGGGAAGTCTAAGGTCACAGTCTCACCAAAGAAACAGTCGCTGGCGGGCACGGTTTTCAGTAATGTGCTGGGAGTGCCGTCTACCGTGTTGTACGATGTGTTCACCGATCCAGGTGCACCCCGAGAGTTTTTGTGAAGGCAAAGTTTACTGGGGTCATCCCCGTGATCGACCCCACAACAAACCGTTCACCCTCGTCGTAAGGTGGTGAACGTTTTAATCTTAACATTGAGGCCAACCCCGGGGTGATATCTAATTTTTTATAAACGTACAATGTCGCAAACCCCGTGGCTTTTTCGATTTCGAGAGCGGCTAAACCAGGATTCTTCTCCGCTATTAAAGCTTGGACATCTCCGAAACCCCAAAGGCCAGGACTTAATGTGGCAGTTGAATGAATAGGGTCGTCTAAATCTAAAGGATCTACGGCTCTAATTCTCTCGTACGTTTTGAGGTTTTTCCATCCAACCGTGAACGTGATTGATCTGAGGCCTACCCGACGTTGTCCGCAGCAGTTGTCGATTGATTTTTGAAGTTCACAACTCCCTTTTTGAACATTAGTGATAGTAGCAAACATAATAATATCTTTCAATGGATACAAAAGCATTTAGCTTTAACTCTAATGCAAAGTACGCGGTCGGTGGTAAATACACGCAAAAAGACGTTGTTAATCCCCTTGTACACCCAACCGTAACAGTTAGACCGGACAGTGGATTTGCCACCAACTTCCCCGACATCTTTGAACCATATAGGTTGCCCAAGATTAATACGATGGAGGCGGTAAACGGGTGGAAAGCAACACCGATGCAGTTTTGGCAGAACCAAATAAATTTCGCTGTATGGTGCGCAACAGCCGGGTGTGGAGTTTCACATAAAGACCATCTGACATCTAAGAATGTCATGCTCCGAAGTGTTTACAACTTTCATGCGTATTATACTATTAGGAGGATTCTGAACGAACTAGGTATTTCACTACCTCAAGACGACGCATGGGATCCCATTTCCAACGCATACGATCGTATGGCGTTTGAAAGACTGTGTAACGAATTTAACGTTTCAAAAGACGCGGACTGGAGACAGAAAGCATTTCCTACCAGCACCGGCCTCGGGGACGTTCTCATTCGGGGCCAGTCCGGGAATTTGACGCAGACTGATTTTAGACACGATCACTCCGGTGACCACATCGTCAGTCGGAACGCCGGGAATTTTGACCCGCGACTATGACTTTCGGGCCGGAAGTGTCTGGAGGTCGGCACTGTGG